>PVIR01000803.1:112587-151185 GCA_004026965.1 Petromus typicus | reverse complement strand
GGACAAAGGGAGAAGAAACAATTTCATTGTGATTTAGGTCAGACCACATAATCAAAGGATCTTGAAATTTGTACTGGGTTCAAACAGAGGAGAAAGGGAATAGTGAACAAATGTAGGAATGTCTCCCTGCATATAAAAGTTCTTGTGTGAAGGAAAGGTGGGAAAAAAGAAAAAAAAGTAAAGAAAAATATGAGAAAACCGGGGAAAAAAGAAACAATGACTTTGTAAATGAGGAGTGGTTGGTTTGAGGGAAAGTCAGGGAAATGGAGAAAAATTATGAAGCAAGATGGCATGTACAGGTGTAAGATTCCAGTAATGGATGTTGTTTTATTGTACACTGAAAGTGTATCAATAAATTTAAAATTTTAAAAAATAATGCTTTTAAGATAACTTTACTATAACTACAAATGTGTCATGGATGAAGATTATACTCAATATAGTCATCCAATAAACCTATAAGGAAAAGTAGTTTGCCCTACAAAGAACTACACTTAACATTTTTATTGATGTAATTATTAAAATCTGAGAAGGACTCCAGAAGTGTAGTAGTAGACTGGCTATCCTGCTTAGAATGGACAACACCTGGGTTCAATCCCCAGAACTACAGTGGAAAAAAAGTAGACAGCATAAATTTAGAAAACTTGAATACTATTTCCACTCCTACCAATGTGCACATTGTGAAAAATGTCCCTTGCCCTTTCCTAACCTCAGTATCTACACATGTGAGGGGGAGAAATTTAAATTGAGTGACAGCTAATTTTCCTTGCTGTTTTGAGATGCTAAAACTCCATGCACAGGTGTGAATCTATTTTTGCTACATTACTCTCCTAAGATATTTTGCCATCTTTCCTTGTTAAATCCAACTTCATTGGTGATAATCATCTTGCTCCAAAACGTTGCAATGATTGCCTGCTCAGAAGCCCAGTGAATTTTATTGCATCTTGACTTAGAGACTTTTAAGCCCTATTAGTCAGTCTGAGCAGAACTGTTCTGAAACATGAAAACGACTGTTGCTTATTTGTAGTGTTCTTGGGGACCCTCACATGAATCTAAGATACTTTGAAAAAAAATGACTTGAATGCAATTTGTGAATGTTGTAATACCCACCAAAATTCCTATTTGAAATTAAGATAATTTTTCATCAAGATATGAACTTTAAAAGTAATATTTTATTTAAAAATAATATTTTATATTATTTGTATCATAGTTGGAGAGAGAGAAAATGAAGTGTCACACAAACTCTGCACATTCCTGTCGTAAGGATATTACTGGCTGCAGTCTACTCCAGGAGCTATAGTACTTGATGACATCTTGAAGTATATGATAGAGTTAGTTACATTCCACATTCAATAAATGTTTGTTGATTGATTGGGTATTGATTTTATTCTGAAGAACATTTTAAAATATCTCATTGCCCTCTATCCATTTTCCATTCCATTCTTTGGCCAAACTCCAGCATAAAATGTGCATTGATGGCAAAGGCTGGAGGCAAGAATAATGTTTTATTGCTATAGGTTGCATGAACCGTAATACAGAAAGACCTGAGTAAATAACTATATTGTTCTCAGACTTAATTTCATTACACATGAAATGAGAAAGTTTTGTTAAGTGAATCAAAGGATACTTTCTGCAGCTGGCCTTTCACTATACTCCATTGATATGATGAGACTTTGAGGTTCAATCTGGGAGATTCTATGTGCCCCCAAATCAGTATCTTATTATTCAGTATGTTGCTTGCACAAAATTATAGAATACTAAATTATAGAAAGTGAATAATGCACTTACAAAGACAGAAACACCACTTTGAGAATTGTGACCTGCGATCATTTAGAAGCAAAGCCAATAATCAAAATTTGACGTTTATTGTAAGAGGTCATGAATAAAAAATCTGTAAATGTTTGATTTAGTTTCCAAAATTTTCCTATTTGCTAAGTGAAGCACCAAATTGTTTATTGAAATAAATGCAAGCAATTATAATTTAACCAATTCCTCTGGGGATTTTAATCTGTTCTTTGCTCTTCCCCTCCTAGAATACAATCCTTAATACTTCAAACAATATCTCTGCAATACTTTTATAAAGAATTGTTTCCATCATCCCTCATACTGTCTTAAGACAGGTTTTAATTGTCAATTATTTTGATTGTTCCAATGGCTTGATAAGTTTATCTCCTGTTTGTTTCAAATTAATATGTCACTGTAAAGGCAGAGCAAAGACTAAAACTCCAAATACAATTTCATTAGTTTCACATTCAGAACATTTCATTGCATGAACAGTATCTTCAGAATGAAACAATTGCTTCTTTGAAAACATGTAAGGCTGACCACAAACTTTTGAATTATTTTCTGTCAGGAACTGTGGATGACTTAGTTCTTACTGAAAATTATGACGTCTTTACTTGGATTTATGGATGTCTGCCCTGCCCTGTGAAATCAACTACTGAGGTTATTGTGGACATCTGTCCCTACCTGTGGGATCTTAAATTATAAGGATTACTGCATTAGGATTATTGGCCTTAAGACTTACTAGAAATCATTCAAATTTAAGATGTTTCTCCTGCTCTATGTAATCTTCAACTACAGAGATTATTGTTATATCACTGTGTTTATCCATGCTAGGATTATGGGTATGAAGACTTGCTACCAACTAAAGGTGCAGTTAGCTCGGGTCACGGGCTCTTCTGCTCCCCATTCTGCCACTCCAGTATCTGGCTTTTTGCTGCCACTGCCTCAAAATAGCTAGAGTCAAGCCCAGGCTCAGCCTTTTTTGAAGGTTCCAGTTTTGTTGTTTGTTGTTTGTTAGTCCTTTTACTGCACTGTGGCATTCATGAGGAAGGGGAGCTGGAGTTTGCCATTAGGGTTCTGGCTGAATCCTTTTCCCCTGTCGCCCACAGCTTTTCCATGGCATTAAATATCTTTTACTAAATTTATTTTTATTATCTGTATATAATGTTTACATTTTTGTAGGGAATTGGTACATGAATATAACACAACTTCATTATCATTTCATCCTCTTTCCTCCTCTCCTACCCCTTTCCTTTACCTCTTGATCTCCTTCCCATTTGCAAAAGGTCTATTTCCTACTATCCATCTTTTATTTTTCTGTTTTATACTTTAGATTTCTATACAAGAGAAATAATATGATACTTAAGCTTGTATGTCTGATTTATTTCAGTTAATATTAGTCTCAAGGTGTGCCTATTTTCCTCCAAATTATTCAAGCTATTTTCTTTTATATTAGAGTAGTACTCCACACTATAAATACTGCCTTTTAATTATCTATTCATCTGATAATGGACATATAGGCCACTTCTAAGACTCAGAAATTATGAATTGTGCTGCTATTAACACAGGTATGCAGCTATAACTAAATATGATATCTTTAAATCTTTGGGCAAGATACTCAGAAGGGGAATAGATAAGTTGAGTGGAATTTCTAGTTTTAGTTTTCTAAGGAATCTCCACATTGATTTCCACAGAGATTTACTAGTTTACATTCCTACCAGTAATGTAGAAATATTTTTTTTTCCTCTGTAGCCTCACCAGCATTTGTTATTGTTTGATTTATTGATAATAGCCAATCTTTCTCCAGTAAGGATTGTTTTAACTGTCACTATTCTAATGGCCAGAGATGTATTAATTTGCATATCTCACAGAGGGTTTTTTTAAAAAACTCCATTTATTCAACAAATATAATTCTACAAACAAAAAATGATTGGATATGTGAATGAGATTTTCTAACGGACTAATTCAATTCTATTTAAAAAGTTGGAAATACTATTTTGATACTGTTTCTTCTCCTTACTCTTAAGATATCACTTTTTCCAAAGAAAATGTAATTTTTGACTTTAATTGGTAATTTTGTACTTCTGGAATTATAGCAAGATGTAAGAAAATTCAAGATTATTCAAGTGTTTATAAAGCTACTAAATGAGGTATCTAAAAACCTAAAACTTCTATCAATGAAAGTGAATGATTGGGTTGAGGTAAATTTTGAATAATTTATGTTGTCAAGAAACTATGATGTCATAGGAGAGATATGTGTGATATTTTGATAAAATGTGTGAATGACAGAGATAGAGAGCCTTGTGTTGCAAGCTCACTATCTGTTCTGTGATTGAGGAGTTATTTGGCTGCTATTTTATTATAATTAATTTATAGTATTATGATGAAAGGGAAAGAGAAAGATAATGAGTTTATAAATTTACTTTAGACAAAATAAGTAGCCAACAAGTATTGTTACTTTTATAATAGGAGAAATTGGTGAAATAGGTTGTGTGTGTCTGCTAACAGAATTGGGATGAAATCTTGAATATTTGTAAAAGCTAATCTAGATTTTCACTGTGCAGAATAAATACCTATTACTGCAACTGAGAAACAATGTTTTACTGTCAATATCTTGGTACATTTTTCTTATGTATCAGTATTTTATTTTATTCTAAAATAAAATGGAGAATTTTGCCGCAGGAAGGATTGAAATGAATTGTGAAAAACTGAACTGTAAGAAAATGCAAACTAAAGTCTGTAATTGTCTGTGTACCATCATCTGTTCCTTATAAGCAAAATACAGGTCACCTGAGTACTGAATAAAAGTATATTCATGGAAGTAGGGAAAAGGCCAGTGCCATGTTTTTCTTAGAATATATTATTATTATCATAAAACTCTGATAATGTATCTATCATTTTCTTCTCTTCCATTTCTTTCGAATGTTCAGAGATCCATAGCTGCATGATCTGTGACTATATTAAACTGTAGTGTTCTCATATCAGCCTTATATATCCTGTTTCTTCCTAAGGAGGTACTCGAGTACCACAAAACTGAAAATTACCATGGTGTGTATTGAATCCAAGGTTATCTCTCATGGCCTTTATCTTTGGCAGGTTTGTTTTTTCTCTTGTGCTTCAGGAGTTGTGTATGAACAGTGTGGATAGAAGATGATGCTAGATGCAGAACTTTGTGGTTTTGCCATAATTTAAGCATAGCACTAATGATTTTTTTGATGATTCTTAATGAAAGGTTAATTTGATTTATAAAACTGGAACCATCATGATGTGTTGAAAGAACTGTCTCCTCCATTGCATGGTCCGGTCCACAGCCCACACTGATATTCACACCACAAATAGACAAACAGCTTCGTTCCCAAAATGTATTATCACTAAATCACCACATCTAAACTGGTGTTTTTAATTATCTTTCAAGTGTAAGTTTGTTTTTAGCATATGTCTTGAAATGTCATCTACACATAGCATTATGGTCCAACTTCAATTAAGTAATGTTTAATAAATTGCTGAACTGTACAAATGTCACATAATCCAGTTTTAGATGCTTCATATTCACTTGCAATAAAACTTATTTCATTTGTGCAATACAGCAAAAATCAACACTAATCTTTTTTGTCCAATTTTACACACACACACACACACACACACACACACACACACGTATATGTATGCATATAGAGAGGCAAATATATAATTTTATAATTCTAATATAAGCTAATAAATAATATTAATTATATTATCAGTAAACTTTTTTATTTCTTCTCACATAGCATAATGCTTTTCGAGATTCACGTATTTTTTAAGTGTGTATCAGTATTGCACTCCTTTTTATTGCTGAATAGTATTCCATCATTCACACTTCCACCAAAGAGTTATTTGTTAAAATTATATGTTATTCATGCAAGAGAACTGTTGAAAAATCTTAAAATATTTCCCAGTGTTTTTTCATCCTTTGTTCTAGTGCATATAACACCATAAAAAAACGTATAGGGAAATAGTTTGATCTTATATCTTTCTCACCCTTGTTTTCTTGTTTCTAATGTCTTGCTTTTTCAGAAGTTAAAGAAGTCAGATTTCTTATGCTTCATGAATGCTCAAATTACTTTTCTCTTAGAACTCTGCAAAGTTATTGCCTCTGTATTCAAGTGACTAAATCACCTTTTAGATCTCAGCTTCTTAATGAAGCTATCTTAGCCCCTCTAGAGTATTTCACATTCTTTATGTGTACAGTTAGCTAATTTTACTTCATTCCTTACACAACCAATATCAGTCAATTATGTGGGTGAACTTTGTTTATATAAATGTTTCCTGGTAAATTATGAGGTTCATGGAACCAGACTGTATCGTGGACATCAGCATATTTTCAGTTTCTCCATGGCAACAGACACATTATAGCCACTCAATAAATATGATTTGAACAATGAGTGGACTTGAGTAGCTATTGAGTGATTTGGGTCATAATTGCCTAATTATTGTAAGGTTAGATATCATAAATATTGATCTTTAAACAGGTATTAGTCTTTGCTGGGAAGCTAGTTAATCATATTTGTCAACTCAACTAGAAAAATAGACTCATGGAGAAGTAATTGGATTGTCTGAGCCTACATTCATTAATAGATAAATCCACTTTAGTGCATGGCTGAAGTTGCTGCTCGGGTGGGACTCAGTTAAAGATGATGCCAAATTTGAGGTGGATACTGGGATGTAACTTTGGAATATATATGCACAGTTAGAGTTCTTGCCTTGTGCTGCTTCCTGGCTCCCAGGAAGTGAGCAGCTTTTCTCTCCATGCTCTCCTGCCATGATGCTTTAGTCTAAGAATAGTTGAACCCAGGCTGAAACCTCTAAAAGAATGAGTCGGATTAAACTTCTTCTCCTTTAATGTATGGATAATAAGTATTTGGTTTGCACAATAGAAAAGATGACTAAAGCAGCAAATTGTTAACAGAGATGTGAGTCAATGTTGTTATTATACCTATATGTGTAGTTTAGGTACTTTTGGAACTGGTTTTTGCAAGAAGTTTGAAAACTTTGAAGACATCAGCTAGAGAAATGTTATTGTTTTAATCAGAGCTCAAAGATCAAAATTCTTCTAGAAAGGAGTACAGTAAAGATCATGCCCATAAGATTTCAATTTAGAAGGAAAACTGTTGGGAATTGAAGTAGAGGAAATGGATGTTATACTGTAGAACAAAAGTTTGTGTATATTTTATCCACGTACTCAGACTTTGTGAGAGACTGAGTTAAACACACTAAACAAAATGATATTGAAGAGAACATTTTAAGGCAGACCAACATTCAAGTTGTGGCACCACCTACTGCCATTACCTTGATGTACAATAATAGTCTGGAGCAAAAAGTGGACAGAAATATTTGGAAAACTTCAATTGTGGTCCAAAAAAGAACTACATGTACACTTGAGGTCTCAGGTGGTGGCATTGCTGACAAAAATAGCATGACTGAGAAGACATGATGTAATTTAAACTGAGATAAGAAGAAAGAGGCCTGAAGGTCACCTCACAAATCTTCACAGTCCCATTCATCTCAGGCTGAAAGGAGCAAATGTGAAAAATTTTCATTTGAGATGAGAAGCCTTAATAAATAAATCCACTGTAGTGCATGGCTGAAGTTGCTTCATGGCTGAAGTGTCCTTCTCACTGAGATCAGTTTCAGAATGCTCACTCACACAAACACTCAGAAGTCACTGCAGCTATGTTCAAAGGGGGACCATCACTGCACTAGCTACCAAAAGACCATGGCGTTTTTGACAGGATGTTAGATTTTTAGGTGTGCAGTATGCAAAGGTTGTAGAAACATGATACTGCCGCTCAGTTTCCAGGGACAGCATAGCTTGGGGAACTAATCAATAAGTCCTTCAGAGAAGGGTGCATGAAGCTATGGAAATGAGGTGAGAGTTACAATAAGGAACTCGTGAAATCAGAGATGTCAAGAAAGGGAAATGTTTCTGGAGAAAAGCTTCAGATAGTGAGCAAAGCCATGTGAGCAACAACTAATAAGATCATAGAGTTGAGTCTATCTAATCCCATGGAACACATATCTTACTACCGTAGGCCCTGAATACCAAACTTGGACCTATGATATATTGTTTGCTCTACTAAATTTCAGTCTTGCTTTGTTGTAATTCATTCCTATACCCATCTCTCTCTTTTGGAGTAAATTTGCCCTGTGACATTGTACCTCTAGATTACAGAACTTGCTTTTTTATTATTACACGGGTTCACAACTAGCTGTTTATCGGCAATCTGAGGGGAAGATTACTGAATTTGACTTTTGGTAACATTGGAATGGTTAGACTTGAGAAAAGTATTATTGAGTTTTACAAAAACTCAATACAGTTTACAGTACACAAAATGGTTAAATCATTTGGACTGAATCATAACTACTATTTTGTTTATTTGGAAATAAGTATAGTTGAAGTAGATATGAATTAGGGTTCAAATTTACAAGGGTTAACTCTGACCAGCTAATTCACTGATGTGCATAGAAGTGAATGTCCTACTAGAAGGTGGGGCCCAGTTGTAGGTGAGTCCTTGTGAGCTGTAACCTTGGAGAATATATTCCTCATTGCTGTTCTTCCTCTGTGCTCTGCTCCCATGAACTCCCTACAACACTCCGTCATGCTCTTCAGCCTTAATCATTCTTTCTGGGACTGAGCTGAAAATTCTGAAACTGTGAGCCAAATTAAATCTCTCTTTCTTCAACTTGTCATTTATACAGCTGGGAAAAACAACTATGTTAATATCAGCTGTAAAAAAATAAAAATTTTGAAGGTGAACAAAAATGTTATTTAATAGTATTTCTTTATTCACTCTTTTTTTAAAAATTGAGAATAAATATAACATCCTATTAGATGATCTCCTTTTTGGAGAAATAATAGTACTAAAAAATGAGGTAAAGTGGTAATTTGATGTGAAATTCTAAACTGTGATATGCAGGAGATACACATAGGAGTAGGTGAAAGCATATTATGGAATTTGATATTTTTCAATGCATAATGAGGAAAAGTTATTTAGAAATGTGATATGTAGAAAACAAATAAGAACTGAACTGAAAATAAGTATTCTAGGACACTTAATGAGAATACTATTGAGCAAAATTCACAATAGAGAAGGACAGCTTAAAAGAAACTATTGTTTTAAGTTCTGAATACTTTCAAAGTGAAGCTATGATAAATTGAAAATGTTTCTTTTAAAGTTTTCTCTCTGAAAATAATGTAATATCATGGCATTTACCTCACAGTGAATTTCAAGATAGTTATGGTTTTTAAAATATCTTAACAGTTAGCTACAATCATTGCATTCTTGAAATTTAGTAGAAATTTAAAGAGTCATGTCATTGATTTAAGCGATCTCAAATGTCATGTAGGGATACTGTACTTTTTAATATAATGAGCAGACAAAGATAAATCAAGAGCAAGATGGGTACAAGCAAGTTATGAAATTATAAGTGTTAGTTTCAATAAAGACTGCACTCTCCAGAGCTACTTTTGACAGTGGAAACTGAATTCATGTTTGTACTTTGAGAAACATTGAGAAGCTGTGTGGTAAGAGAATGTTGATTTAATAGAAAGAAGAGAAAAAAATCACTGTAAAGAGAACTGAACAAAAAATTTTCACAGTAATATAAATTCTCCAGGCTCTTGGACAGCCCACCATGATACTGTGATACAGAAAGAGGATTTTTCTGGAGAATTAGATGTGAGGTGGGCTCCCAGTGAAAGTAACGGGCTACAGAAGGACAGATCATCTCAACTTTAACTAAAAATATTTGGTCACTGAAACTAAGATTTCACTAAATCATCTTTTGGCTTATGCTGTCATAGCACCCAATGTTTATCTCTGTCTTAGATTTCATTATAATTCTATGTTCCATATATATCAGAAAATATATATATATCAGAAAAAATATATATATATGGAAAAATATGTATGGAATATACACACATACATATATCTAATAATATATATGCAAAATATATATACATATAGATATATATAGAGAGAAATACATATGGAAAATATATATGGAAAATATATAATATGTACATATATATATATGTGTGTGTGTGTGTGTGTGTGTGTGTGTGTGTGTGTGTGTGTGTATAAAAGCTCTGTACCAGCCTGAATTGTGGCTTCTGGGTCTCAGTCTTTAGCATGTTGCTCAGTTGTCTATCCTATAGTAGACACTCAATATGTCAAATGCATGAATACACAAATAAATAGATGAATAGATCTATTTCATTTACTGCTTCAATTGACTAATTAAGGTTGCTTTCTTTTATTCAGCACGCAGGCTGCATCACACTGTGAGAGGTAATAAGGCAAAGTGAAAGTGAGATTCCATAATATTTTACATGCTGCCATAATTTTTAAAATGATGCTTTAGTAGACTCTGCACTCTGTGAGGGTATAGGTAATTTTAAAATGATTTGTAGTGTTTACAATAGGCTAATTTTCAAATATTTAGGGTACATATTTTCTGGCATAAAACCCATTTGCCAGCAAGTGTATTTCTCAAACTAATGTAATGTTTTTGTCTATTCTACCATGCCTCATTTAAAAGGTGGAAGATGATGTGGAACTTTCTGGCAAGAAGTTGAGTTATAACACACATTAATGTAGGCAAAGTGTATGACATCAATTTGGGTCTCACTGGATCAAAGTATCATTTTCATTAACATCCACTGTTCTCATTGTGCTGTGTCTTGCCTTGTACTCACCACACTGAGGTCTGAGATGGGGCATTCTTGCCTTGCTAATGGAGGCAAATAAAGATCATTGTTATCAATATGCCCTCCAGTTAGAAGGGACAGAGATGGCATTTCACTTTTCCTTGGAGTTATACGACTGCAAACTGTCCCTGGATGTTTCTACTTCAGATTCTAAAACCATGAGACAAGTCATTCTCTTAAGGCTCCCAAGTGGTTCTTTTCCTTTGAAAATATAGGAATTATCATTGATGAGAAAAAGAATAAAACAATTCAAAAGTTTCTTTGAGAATTTTAAGTGCTTTCTGAAGATTAAGAACTTTCTTTGATTTTTGTGGTACGTAACAATAGCCATAGGAGATAGGATAAAAAAATCCATGGTACATTTTTATTTGATTCTCATTTTAACATAATGCATTGATTTTTATCTTCTTTCATTTCATGGAAGAGAAGAACATAAAGGACTGTGTCTCTGTGTGTTCCTCTGTGCCTGGAAGCGCACACTGTGGTGGCTGGTGTATCAGATCATTGAAGCACACAAGTAGACTGTATTGCCTCTGGCACAAAATGTACAGTACTAATAACATGCCATTTATCCTCCTGGTGTCCATAAGAAACCTGGAAGTGCAAAGCACAATTCATATTGCCGGCAATAGCTCACTAATCCTTTTGCATTAGTGCTCTCCAAGACATTCATTGTTGGCAACTGTCTTCTAGGCAGGAAACCTTTGAAATTATAGGTGCCTAGGATTTAAAATGGGATAGAATTATTAAATCATTGAATTTCCTAGGTGAAGAGATATTTGAGTAAATAAACATTTTTACTTATGCAGATGTGGTCCATCAGATATTCCTGGAATGTCTGTCATCATTACAAATGTAGTAGCAACTCAGCCAAGCATGTAATTGTTTGTCTTCTTGGCAAGTTCAGTGTCATAGCTGGAATAGTTTTAAATTTGTGGAAATTTATTAAAGTAAAAGAGAGATAAAGTAAGAAGATTTAAGTGGCATAGAAGTAACCTGCTGTTATTTTCTACTAAATATTTGGATCAGTGGTTTTTGATTTTTTAAATTTTTGAATATTGGAAACATTTATTAAACTAAAATAGCTGGAAGAAGTCCAATACATGAGGTGCACTAGGGAGTTTTCTGGACTTAAAATTCAAGAGAGAAACTTGAAGCTTTGCTTATATATCTTTCTCTTTTCTTTCACCTCCTAATTCTAGCACATACTAATTGCCCTCCTCATACTTTGCTGAGTGAAGCACTGTACTAGACTCTTACAGGAAGGATTGACTTGAATAAAAGTGTTAAAGTTACCTTATAGTTACCAAGGTAACACTTACAAAATAATTTAGTCTCTTGCTTAGTTAGGTTTATAAATATCCACATCCTTACATGAATCATAAGGATAATCTGTGTTTTCAAGATGAATTGAACAAAGGACAGTATATCAATATTACTATTGATAACGTTTTGCCCTTTATGTGGAAACCTCTGGCACTTCTCTCATGGTGCAATTCAGAAAGAGAGCTATAGGTGAGTTTCTTGTCAGAGTGGGATATTATAGGACAGAATCTAAGTGAAAGAATTGAACAGGAAGTCTGAAACACCTTAGTAAAAATAAAGGCCGTCAACATAATGCCATGGGTTGTGGCATGTAAAGGGGATGGAGGGTCTGGGTTCACAAGTTCACAGTGCTCTTTCCATGGGAGATTTTCTGGAATTCTAGTGATAAGTGGGGGCTAAAGTGAGAAAAGAACTTCAACAGATATAAATGTCTGGCATTTTATAGAACTCTCAGTACATGTTTATATGGTGAGTAAATCATACTTTTCCTACCATAGGCATATAGATCAAACTTCTGAGAGAAAATAAGAGTAAATATAGCAGAAAGAGCACTGATGAATTAAGGCAAGTATTTATGTCTAAAAGATGACCAAATTGTGTTATGTAGACAACATGTACCAAAATATGGAAAAAGAGCAAAGTGGTTAGATATTGTTGAAGCTCAAAGCAAAAACCACATCAATATGAAGATAGAAAATTATTCATTTTGGCAGTAGCCAGATAACAAAGATTATTGCCTGATAAGAGAAAAAATTGTTCGACAGTCTCTCAAGAGCCATTAAATATGTTATAGAAAAAGTTAACAAAATAAAGTCTGAACACTTGCACTGCATAAGAGAGAAAGGAAAGAGTAAAGACATATGAATCAAGACAGTAATTCTTATGATTTTCAAAGAAAGTTTCTGAAGTTTTTAACCAAGAGTAACTGATGAATAGAAACATTACAAATTTTTGGTAGAGCAATATTATTTTTATAGACTTCCAAGTAAGATGGAGCTTAGATATCTATTTTCATACTTTTCCTTCTGAATGCACAAAAAAGCAAAAAAGAATTGTAATATTAAGCCAAGAAAAAAATGAGAATATACAAATCAGCCTTCCAGATCCTGAGTGAAATTCAAAAATGAAATTCCACGGAAAAGCAAAATTTATTTCTGAAGGCAAACCAAGGTGCTTAGGCTACTTTCTGCTGGTGACACTGTTCTGCATTTTGAAGTAAGAATATTACCTCTGAGCCAGACGGAGTTTTCTGAATTAGAAACTCTAAATATCTAGAGCTTATAAGAAATGTCTTTGTTCACACCCTTGCTCCTCTATGTGGTTCCAGGAAGCTATTTACTCACTGTAGCTACTGTAAGCTATCAGGCATACCGTACCACCGTCTACTTCTTGAAGCTGTTGTGAAGATTAAATAAACTAATACTAGTGAATCTCTAGAACTGTTCCTTGACTACAGAAAGGATTTGGCATATTTACTTATTATTCTTTTCACTTTACACATTCATGTTTATTCATCTGTTTAAGAAGGAAATAAGGACATCTAATTCACAGTTTTTCTAAGTATTTCATTAATATCATGCATGAGACCTTCTTATGTACATCAGAATGTATTAAGTTGTGAATAAACCAAAATATCATTCATAGTGGTAATTTTAGTCACAGAGATAATAGTGAGATTGTAGTTAAATAAAGGGACTTAATCAAATCAACAAGTAGACATGGGCATTAAATTCTGATATAAATCTGATAATATGAAGCTTCAAAGAAAAAATATTGATTAGTAGAACATATTTTTTCATTCATATTTTCTGGCAAGGATAAAGGTATTACAACTTTAAAATGATCTAAGAAATAACAAATTTTAAAAAATTAATCAACTCAGATATTGAGTGACTAAGACAATATATCATTTCTATCCTTTGGAAGAGATATATTTCAAGAATGATGCCACTAATATAGACTCTGAAATAATTTTTTTGAACATTAACTAACAAAACTGACTAAAAGAGAGTGTTTTTAACATGTATCAGTGATATTTAGAGCATCTGATGTATAGATGTAAAGGGCATAAGTTTTTTTTTTTTTCAGTCTTACAATATTTATTAGTATATTTTGCAGTGTATAATATCTTGGCAGGACCAAGAAGTCCAGCACAGCAAAGATGTTACAGCAGATGAGTATGGCAGTTTTGGTGTCTCCTGTGGGGGACTTAGTGCTTTGCACCCTGTGAGAAAGTAGTAGTATTAATTTCAAAACAGCTGTGGGAGGAAAGATACTGGATTATATTTTAGCTACCAGTCCATTTTTGTTGATGTTTACATTACCAACTTTCACCTATTCCTCAGCGTACTGAAATAATAAAGAGTGCAATTACCATGTTTTAAGTTTTCACATTTCTGACTGTTTCATCATTTTGTCTTTGCATCCATTTCTACAATTTTTTGAAAGAGCATTTGGACTGTTATTTATGGTCCCACTTCATATTTCTGCAACCTGTATTTCTCTTTGTGTGTATATTAGACTTTTAACTTTGCTTATTTATGCTATTTGTAATTTTTCATCATACCTAACAGATTTTTATTCATCCATCTCTATATCTCAATCACCTTACACTCTAAGTTGTCAACTTTGAAAGTTTTTTCTTTTGCTCTTTAGAATGTATGTGTCTATAACATCTTTATTTTTTGTCTTTATGACAGGGAGCCTCACTATTTTGCTCAGGTTGGTCTCAAACTCCTGGGCTGAAGTCACTCTTCTGCCTCCCAAATTAGTTGAACCACACACATCCATCACTACACTTGCTTTTATATTTCCTTCACTTTCACTCATAGTACAATCTCAATGGCTCTAAAAATTTACTTTCATTTTCTGCAAAAATAACTCTGGAGTTAAAGCCTCATTATGTTTTAAATCTGGAATATAATTTCTTTCATTAGAAAATTTAAAAAGCATTAGGAAGTTTTTCATTTTCTTCTCTTTAAGAAAGACCAATTTTATTTTTTTGATTAGCATAAATAACTTTTCTACATTTTCTCTTTATTCTGTATCACTATACTTTTATAAATAAATTATAAATATAATCAATATACAAAGTTGTTTCAACATTAACACATAAGTTTTGTTACACCTACAGAAAAGACAGAAGTACTGACTATCGTTAACTTAACCCTACAGCACAGACCATGAACATTTGGTATTTTCAACAAGGAAATCTCTCAGTACACTTACAGTCACATCGCTCCATTCTCAGAGGCATCCTCTGGACATCATTTTGTCCTTATACCTTATAACCTGGATATGGCACTTATCAAATTTTAATGTGCATATAAATCACCTGGGAGATCCTGTCAGATGTAGGCTCTGATGAAGCAGGTTTCAGGTGAGATGTGAGAATCAGCCATGTCAGCAGCCTATTATGAGATGGAGATGTTAGCAGTCCAAGAAGCACATGTACAGCAGTAAGGTACTGATATAACTACGCTAATGATTCTGAACCAAGCTTGCAAATTAGAATCAGCTGGGGAGCTTTTAAGCCTTTCTATGTATAAGCCATATCAGAAACTAATTAATTACAATTTATGTAGGTGAGACACTTGGATTGGTACTGAAAAAATTGCATGGGTTGACTTTTTAAAAAATGACACAAGAGAGAAAGTATTCATTAAAGCATTCTTTCAAAATGTTTTCTGTGCCCATTTGCTGTCAGAAGTTTTAGGATACAAAGAACATCCAGAAACTTAGAATCTAATGAAGTAAGCACTTACATGTTTCACAGTCTCATATTCAGACTAAGATTTTGGGGCTATTCATTATGCAGTTTTCAGCAGCATAAGCACAATCTTAAATGATTAAGTAGACAACTACCAAATATGATATCTTTAAACTAAAGGTTATCAAATGAGCCAACTGTCAAATGATGTAAATGTGAAAAGTCTAACTACCTTGGTAAAGGTCCCTTAATTGAATGGTGTTGGGAAAAGATGAGAACTGCTATTTAGAAGTCTCTTTCCAGAGAAGATTTCAGCATATAGAAATAATAGTTTTAAATTTCAGGATAGAATAAAAATCAAGAAGTTTCAATATATTTTTCACTTCCAGAGTGTGTGTGTGTGTGTTTGTGTGTGTGTGTGTTTGTGTGTGTGTGTGTTTGTGTGTGTGTGTGTGTATGATGCTCTTTGTAGAAGGTAAATTGTAATCTCTGCACTAATAATAGAAGACAAAAATTGTTAATAGTCTGGTTGGTATTTTGTAGTGCACTGGCAATTCCTAGTGGCTCACAAAATATTAATTACTTTTTTCATTGCTATTGAGTTTATTTCATTATACATATATATATATGAACTTTAGTTTTCAAACATTCTATGGTATTTATTCACTAAAAATACATGCAAGTATGTTTCATAGACTCTGTATTTTACCAAAATGATGTAAGAGCAATTACAAGATTATGTTTTCCACTATTTTCCCCTTTCCTTTTAAAGGACTCTACTCTTCTATCCATTGTTTCATGACTTACTTGCTTCACTGACTTTGAATAGGAAAGAATGACATGCTTTTTCTGAGTTATGCTGATTCTGCATTTAGGTGAAGTTTTAAATGAAACTATATCATTAAGATATTGCTTTCCCTGCATTTAATATGGACATATTTCATAGAGGTTTTTTATGTCTGGACTATGACTTCAGATGGCATGAAGAATAGAAACACAGTCTCCCTGCAGCTCATCTGAGCTGAGTGGAGGAACTGAGACAAGGAAGTAGTACCCACCTAGTGTATCTAAGGTGTGATTTTTTTCTTGCTTATCTCATTGAGATGTTACATTCATTTGATCCCAAAGCAAAAGATAATTAGAAGAAAAGTATGAAGCAATATAGAGAAATAAGATTAATCCATTAATAAAACACTTTATCCACCTTCTTTAATATAACTGATAGTAGCTTTAGATAGAGAATGGAGGCAGAGAGGGGAATGTACTAATGATTAAAGAAGTTAACAGAGAGAAGTGCTTTTAGATGTGTAGCTTTCTTTGGGATGAAATAACTTAAATCAATAGCCTAAATGAAATGTCCAAATAGATAAAAGGACCTGATTGTAAAAGAATATATGGATATAAACACCAGAAAAATGTGACTCCTTTTATAATTTCAATATGGAGGAAAAACTTTATATATTACCATAAAATAATAAATCCTTAGCTCGTAGACTCAACTCAAGTGAGCTGCAGTTAGAATGAGTTTCTATTCTTAACGCCATCTCAGGTCATTCTCCAGATGTAAAAAGCAATAAACAAAATGTTGATAAATTTGACAATATGCAAATGAAGAAAATGACTTTGTAACAAAACGACAGGATATTCTGTAAAAGGAATTGATACAGGAGAAGAAAATATTTGAATATGTAAGTATGCACAAAACAGAGCTAAACTATCTTTAATATATAACAGTTCTAATGGATGAAGAAATAAACATGTTGATAAATAGAAAAAGATATAAACAGTGCACAGAAAAGTAAGATGTATTGAAATTTATTTCTCAATAACTAGAATGATAATAACTATTCTCAGTTACCAAGTTGACCAAAGTAAGAGCAAAAATGAAACATCAACAACAACAAAAATGTCAATATGCTTTCTGGAAAACTACCGAGTAAGGGAAATTTCATGCACGGGAGCCTATGATCAATATGGTGCAAGTCCTGAAGAGAGAATTTCACGGTACCCACTGGCTCTGTACTAGCACATCTATGGGTTAAGCCTGTAGATACACTTTCAATAAAATGAAAAAAAAAATACCCCACATACAATATATTCATTGTAGGATTCTGCATCAGTGATGTATTAGAAGACAAACATAATCCCACAGAAAGATATGAGAATAAGGCTTTGTGGATTCTGCCAGCAAACAACAAACAACTAAGGAATTGGGATGTGATTTTACAGCTAGATTTGAAGTCATAGAGTAGGAGGAACAGAGTATCAGGATAGAGCAGGAAGAAAACCGAATACATTAATGGAATGTCTTCTGAATGACATAGAAGTGGGTAACACTCCCTGAAGAAGACATTAAGAAAGAGTAAAGCAGAATCTCATGAAAATAGAGAACAGTATTGTGAGGAATTTTTTCTGTGTATCTTGTTTTATTCAAATTTGACTTAGGCAACATTAATCTTTTACATATTAAAATTTTAATTAAGTTGAGAAAGATCTGACAGAAACCTTAAAATTGAATTCAAAGGGAAATCAGTTGACCTAAGAGTATCTTCCTCAGGACAAGTATCTCTTTCCTTATCATTGTGCCTTACCATCTTGACTTAGAAGAGAAATTTCTTCCAGCTTTGATCCTAGAATGAGACTAAGAAGCAGTTTCCTGATAGCTTACATTTAACATGCAGAATGAGCTATAAACTTACATTTAGTTAATCAAATTAGAGTTTGTATTTTCCCATCATTTTTAACATAGTATTTGCTGACTAATGAAACAAGCTGTGGGGATAATGTGTTGTTACAATATCTTAGGCTCTTTGCCCTAGTTAGAAGGCCTGAGACTGGATAATTTATAAATGACAGAATTGTGTTACTTTACACTCTGCGAGGTTGAAAAATCCAAGGTGAATGCCCTGACAAGTCAGAATTCTACTGAGGGATGCCCTCTACTTCAAAGATAATACCATATTTCTACCTCTTATAAAAGAGAGATTCAACATGGGAGAAGGTATAAAACAAGCCCTGTCTGGAACCTCTTTTACAAGGGCTTTAAGTTGGAAAGGAGGATCCCTTATGGCCTTATGGTCTCTTAAATGCTCCATGCCTTTACAAAGACTGTTTGACCCTTCAGTTTTAACACTAATACTTTGGCAAAAATGTGTCCAACCACACACCAGACTCGAAAGGCAAACTAACTAGCAACCTCCCATACGCTAAAATAACACTCTGTGTAGTAAACCTTTGCATAACCCAACATGTTAAAAGCTAGCAAAGATATGTCTAGGTGAGCAAAAACAACAACCATAGCTTCCACCAGCCTAAGGGGAAAAATTTCTCTGACCTTAAAGGCTCTGCCTGTGACTCTCTGATGGGTGATTCACAGATACTCATTTAGAAAGGCGGATGAATGAAAATTATTTATTTATTTCCATAATTAGTAGGAACTGCGTTCCCTTTGGAAATCAACAAGGATTGATTAGAGAATTAGAAAAAAAGTGAGACCTTAGAATGGGAAAGATGTGCAAGTCAAAATAATATTAAGAGAATGACTATATGTGAAAATAAAAACAAAGAAAACAGAAAATTTGGAAAACTGTAAGGATATATTAAAAGGTGGTATACCTTTTTTCTAGCCATTTATTTTTACTTTTGAAACTGTAGATGCTTAATATTCAACTGCATGTACGAAATTCAAGTCATGATAGTCTAATAATTATATCTCCAATAGTAAGATCATTAAATAGTTGTGATCATTTTATCTACAAATAAATCATTAAGCAGGAGAAATTTTTATTAAATTAGTCTAAGTGGTCAGCAGCTAGTGAAAACACATTTGCTTGGTGTTAAATATTGTATAGCATATCACACATGGCTGACGCTCCATAACTGGTCCATTTATAGTTTATGGTGCAAATTTTAAAGTCAAGTAAATGGTGTTTTCAGCAGTAGTTCATGTGTTATGACTTGTCGGGGTTGTAAATAATTTGTAGGGCATTTATGTATTTCTAGATCCCATGTACCTCTTGCTTGTAAATCTATTTATTATCCCTTATAAATAATTGATAGCAATATCTTAAAATGAATCATTCCTAAAATTGCTTAACTGTCTGGAATTTTTCTTTACTAATCCCCTCCCTCATCTTCTTTTCATATCTCAATCAGGTATAAAGACAAGAAGCTTGCGTGCACTCTTCACTGCTCATTCTCCAATCTAAGTCTCTGTGTCATTACTCACCTTTATGGTGGAAAGCTATGAATTCATGTCCTCAATAATCTTTTTAGCACCTTCAAAGAATAATTGGTTTTCTTCATAGATCTCTCATATCTGGCTTTATAGCTAGTCTCTCTCTCTCTCTCTCTCTCTCTCTCTCTCTCTCTCTCTCCCCTTCTCTTCCTCCCTTTCTCTTTTCCTCTCTCTGTCTCTCTTTTTCTCTTACTGTCTCTGTCCCCCACCCCTCTCTTCCCCTGCACCATTCTTTCTCACCACTTGGATTCTATTCCAATAGGAATACCTGAATATTAAGGATCTAAATGGCTGATTTCATCTCACTCCTGTGATGGTATGATGGTTTAATAACCTGAATATATGTCAATTAATGTGAAAACACTTAAATGCAGAAAGGAATTGAAATACAATACAGAAGTAGTAAAAGAAGAAAACATGTAAAATACACAAGACCTTAGAAAACTGTAAAAGTGATTAATTGCTTTAGGCATCTGTTCCTGCCTTGCTGTATATTGTTTTCCTTGTTGATTCCTAAATCTGCTCAACATTTCGTCATCTACTGGAAAATTGATTGATGAAATAATACACTTTACTTTTATGCTTTTTATTCAAACACTTCTTTAGTATTGTTTACTTCATTATTCATGATTAGTTATGTATTCATTCAGGTATATATTCCTTGGGCAGTTTCAGAAGGAATAGAAGTTTATAAAATATGTATTTAAGTAAAATATAACATGTGAGAGACATGATCTTTTTGAAGTGAACTATTGATGAGAAAATAAGATAAAGCTAAGGGGTACACAGTTTTTAATTTATTCTCTGTAGTGCAAAATGTATATCGTAGCACAGTGTTCATCTTTCAGAGCACAGAAATGCTATTTTCTCATCTTCATTTGATGAATCTTATACCACTGACCTCTGCAGATAACATTACATCATCCTTTTGAAAAAGTCCTCATGGAATAATTTTTTCTGGACTCTCTCTTTTTTTTTTTTTTTTTGGATGTCTTTATTATCTCTCTGTGTTTTCCATGTGCACAAACACTCTGGATTTAATGGTTCAGTAGGGCACAGAAGGTTGTTCATAAATCAAGTTAAATTTCAAGGGAATTATTAACATAAACATCTCATGAATCAAGAGGTGAGGAAACTAGCTGTCTAGAATAATGGTGGTCTTTGTTAGAAGTACTGGTTTGTGTAGGTGGAAAGGAAGATTCTCTGCAGATCAAACATTTTTTTCTGTGGTAGATTTATTTGGAAAAATGAAAAATTGTTATGTTGATGCACCTGAAATTTGAGCTGCCTCCAAACTGTATTTTGAATTATGCAGTATTTACATTCTCCTTTGTTTATAATAATGTCTTCTGAGTAAGAGGTCAGACACAGATAAAGAGGTTTACTAAATCAGAAGAGAATCTCAAACACTGCTCCTGAGAAGTTAAAAAAAAATAAAGCAAAGATTTACTGAAGAAAGTATTCACTTGATAAATGATAACATTTATTAGTAATTTGAAAATTTGAACCAAATGACATTCATTAACTTAATTTTTGTAGAGTCAATTAGTTTTATAAATTTATTGTTTGTTCTGATCTATTTGTGAAAAGATTTTATTATAGCAGTAAAAATGAGATTTGTTTTAAAATAAATGTGAATTATGTTCTCAATTATGCTATTTTGTTTTCCCTATAATATTATGAATAACTTATTTTCATATAGCAGGTTTATAGATGATAATTCTGTAAAAATATTGTTAGCTTAATAAAAACTCAATTTTTGCACTTTCCTCTAATTTTTGGATGCATAGAAGATATTGGATTTCTTACATATAATTATTTTGAAGTATGTGCTCCTTGTTTTATACACCTTCAGTAATTCTAATAGTGAGAGCAAAACCATGGATAACTTTCTTTGTTCCTGTCACTGTGCTATTTGCATGCAAAAGTATGTATTGGTAAATAATTCATATGTTCACCAGTTAGGTGAACGAACTACGTTCCTTTGATGAGAAAGTAAAATAGAACTATTATAAATTATTTCTGTTGGAAACTGCAATATTGATTATGCCTAAAGAAGGCTGAACACAGGGCAGGCTGTGAAGAGTGAACTCACAACAGCTTGTTTTGGGAAGCAAGTCTGGCTGAAGCCTATGCCAAGGTGGGAATAAGTCACACCCAAATTCCATTCCCATAATTAAAACTTTCCTACTAGAAGGACAATGTTCTAATTACAGTCATATATGTCTATTCTGTTCCTAATTTGAGAAGGCTTTGTCTTGCACCTCACAAGCCTGGCTTACATTAAGTTTTCACAGGACCTGAAAGACTGTGCTTCCTCACATATAGTACTGTCCTTATCATTTCTCACTTACCCTCATTCATTATTAATAACAATCAGTGGCTTGGACTAGCCAATCCTTTCATCAGTTGCACAGGCACTGGTTGTCCTGTGGCTCCATTTTCTCTCTCTCTTAGTTCTGTCTTTTACCCCGCCCCCCTCAGGCCTGAATTGTACACTGAATAGGAGACTAGAGCTTACTGCGCTGGTTTTCAGTAATGTTTCAGGGGCTCCAGTAGATTTCTCTATGGACAGACAGCCTGGTAAGGAGCTGGGATAATTCAAGTGTGATTAAAAAATTCCATCTGTTCTTTACTATTTTACTCTTTATTTGTCTTTATTGCCAGCTGAGATGTTTTACATTATTTATTTTTAAAATTGTATTTTAATGCATCACAAGCAGACATTAATAGAATATAAAGCATTCTATTGAAAAATATTTTTGAAAATAAAAATAGAAAATAACAATGTTAGATATATTATAAATCATGATCTTGAAAGAATGTGTATTTTTATTTGCTAGTCCACCACTCAATTATTTTCCAAACAATATTATACATTTTCTTTGCAAAAATAATTTTAATTATTAATAAAGTTTCTCACACTTGGTAGTTTTGAAAAATTTCTATTTCACAATATCTATTATATTTTTGGTTCTTATTTATACTCTCAGTTTCTCACACCAGATAGAAAATGCAATATTTACACGTGTCTAACTTTATTTCGCTTAAGAGTATAGCCTTTAGTGAATTAATTTGTGTAAACATGTCTTAAATTTATCCTTCTTTATGACTGAATTGTACTCCTATGTATTAAAAATATCCCATCTTTCTTATTCTTTCATTGGTTGATGAGCAGCTGATTTAGCTGTTACAGATATTCTGCTACAAACATGGGTGTGCATGTATCAGTGTGATATGCTGCTTTTAATTCTTTTGGGAAGATGCTATTCATATCAAATTTGCTATTACATTCTTAGTTAGAATTTTCAGAAAACAGATAACTTCAAGTATCTGTCTCCATTTACTAGAAAATATATTCAATACATTTTAGGAAGAGATATTGGTTTTCAATAGATATTAAACATAAGATTTTTAGAGAAGTCAGGACTGTATTTTTTGCAAGTCTATATCTTAGTAGCTTTTCTCATTGCTAAGACAAAATGATCAACACTTACAGGAAGAAAAATGTATTCTGGCTCACAAGTTTTAGGAGTTTCAGTCCATAATCAGCTGGCTGCAAGGCATGGTGGTATGGCAGAGGAACATCATAAATAAGAAACTGTTCTTGGCAGGTAGAAGGCAGCAAATTAACAGCAGTAGCAGAAGCAGTAACCAGAAAGCAAGCAACAAGTGGCAGTAACAATCGTCTTTCTCTTCCTTATATTCTGTCCAGGCTACAAGCCCTTAAGGTAGACAGCACTGATACTGACAGTAGGCCTTCCCTTTATGCACAGAGATAACTATGTCAAAACAATCAGAGAACTAATTCAATAATAACACACCATTATTTCAAGCATTACACTCTAGATCCATCCATCTCTGGAAAGTTCTACCTATGGCCACGTGAGGCTTTGAGTGGACACCTAGATATAGCAGCTAAAACTCCTTGTTTTGTCAAGCTCATTTGTCAAAGTAGCAGCATAATAATGATCACATGCTATCCTATAAAGACAGAAGAACTCTAGCTCGCATGGTAATTTAAAAACAACTTTTAGCACAACTTAACATATTTATGTCAATTTTATTTAGCATTTAATAATTGAGAGACTACATTTCCATTATAAAAGATCCCAAATGGTAGTTTTTCTTTCTGTAATAAACAAAATATTCCTCAATATTAGGGCTCTGAAAGTGGCGAAAAGTCAATGAATCTTTATTGAGAGAATAAGTAATTGATTATTTCTAGTATCTTTTTTTTCCTTCAATTCCTCGAGACTTCATGTCATCTGTTTCTATCACATAATTCACTTCATGATTTTTTGAAATCTTTATTGGTACATTAAATATACACATCATGATTGCACTCCATAATGGGGATTTGTACCAGTATAAGACACAACTTAATTCTCATTTTTTCCCATAGCCCTACCCACCCCACTTCATGATTTTTTAAAAAATTGTTACCTACCAGTTAAACACATGGGAGTTAGGTTACTTTTGAAAAATGAATAAATTGAAAATTAGTTTTTGCTTTGCCTATCTATGTATCTCCAAAAGTCATATGCTGGAATAGTAACAGCATGGTTGTGGCTTTTGGAGTGAGGCCTTTTGAGTCTCTGGCCACAGGACTGGGATTCGTACCATTGTAAGATACCCGGAGAGACACATGGTCCCTGGTGCCACAGCAGGTTGCAATGAAAGTTGGTGATCTGCAACTGATAAGAGAGCTCCAGTTTACTTTAGCTTCCTTCTTGTATGAACATTGCTAGGAACTTTGCTATTTCTGAAATGGTAAATGTCTCAGCCTCAAGGCTGTAAACTGGAACCTTGCATCACTCTGTTCTATTAGTTCTATTGACAGAGACATCTCATGCACAGCTGTTTCTGTTTCTCAAAGTACCTTACTCGTGCCTTTACTTCTTTCTCTCTCTTTCCTTGATATCCTATGGCCACTTTCCCTTACCTAGAGCTTTATGTCCATCAAATCTGTTCATCATACAAATTATTGAAAACAGAACACTTTTTAAAAATACTATTATTGGAGAATAATTTTTTCTGAGTAGAACTGTTAATATATTAAATTAAACATTTTCTCAACTACTGAGGTACAGCTTTTTGTAATCAAAATTACATTGAAAGTGTAAGAAATGAAAAGCCATATAGAACCAAATTCTCAGTGAGAAGTGATCTCTTCCATCCAATGTATTTGTCTGATTAGTGCTTATTTATCATCCATTTACACTATAATATAGTTATTTTCCTTATTATTTAATAATTTCCCTTTGAGCATAATTTATGGGATTAAATATATATATTCTATTTAGATATCAATATCAGTAGCATATCTTATCAATAACAAAGGACAAAAAATTATACAACCCTGAAAGAAAAATAATTTAAACTTGTTAATAGTTGAAAACTTGTCATGAATTATGCAGCTGAGAGAACTGTTTGAACAGTTGAATTATAAGCATGCTCAGTCCTTTCCAGTCATGTTGCTCCCTTCATAAGCACTTCAGAGCTGTGAGAAAATTGTTTTTATTCCATGACCTTTAACATAATCATTTTATTTGTTACTATGAAGTGGAATTGAATTTGACTTTATTAGTCACATCTTTAACTGTGTGGATTCTTTGAAATGAGTTTGCATTGATAATTCTGATACTGATAGTTTCAGTTGTGATTTCTCACATTCTATATTTTTCCACTAGTCAAGAATTATAATTACTATTTTTTTTACTCAATTCCCATAGCAATGAAGAAACTGAGGCTCATAAAAGACTGAATATATTTTTCCAGAAAAGTACTGCAGAAAACTTTCTCAGTTTAGCCATGGCTACATTAATTTCATTGTTATACATAATTATGTAATAATTATTTATATTTATGAACCACAGGAGTAGTTTCCCTACACTTGTCAAGAAAGACATATTCTGTAAAAGAAAAAAATGACCAGAGTTCACAGAAACATCCAAAATCAACACACTATCCTCCTATATTCCCTTAGCAGCACCCCCCACTCATCCACAAATTGTTCTTTTTCTATTCAAGTAAATATACACTATTGAAATATTTCTTGAGAATCTTTTTCTTGGAACTCTCCTTAGTATCTGCCACCCAAAGTAACCCCTTCAGTTAAATTTTCAGAAAATGTGCATGGAGACTACATATATTGCTTTCCTGAAGCATTTAGCTTTCACTTACTTATGAGTGCAGCAGGTCTTGAATGCTGATTGAATGTGATTACTTTGGAAAACTGAACTTTGAGCCTCACTCATTCCCACATATAGAATGTGCACCTGTAGAATATTGCTGTAATATGGCTGGAGTTAGGGAAAACAATGGACAGACTCTAAAGCCTGGGACAAGAGAAGACAATTTCAGGGATTGGGAGAATTTTGTCCTGCTCATAAACTGAGTTCTGTAGGAGCATAAAGACAGTCACTCACCATCACACCAAAAGAGTGAGAAAAGGACAAACATCTAGGACTCTGTGTGAGTTATGGCCAGGCACACACAGCCTAAGAATCTTGAAGCTCAGACTTGCAGAGATGTGTACATCAGTGTAAGACTCAGCAGACAGACAGACAAGCTAAGAGCGTAAGAATGCTCTTCACTCAGCTGCCTAATTCATGCCAAGTTTTCAACCATTGACAAGTTAGAAAATATTTTCATTCATTTATGAATTAATTTTTGTTCCACAAATAAACTCTTTGTTACTGATAGGATATACAATTAACATTGCTATCTAAGTAGATTGTGTACAGTGTATCTTAAATAATTCTTGTTGCCCTGTCTTCTGAGAGATAGCTGAGGAAAGGAAAGACAGCTGACAAATGGTTGACCTTTACCTAAATTATGTTGCATTTTCTCTTCTAGTTGAGATAAAAAAAGTAGAAATTCTATGTTTCAGCATCTACCTAGATGGTAGGAAAGTGCTACTCAATTAAGGTGTATCTGAGTTCACTAGACAGTAAGATTGTCAAGGCTTGTGTCTTTGTGACCAGTTCACAGTATTTAGAGAGATAGATGGATTTGACTAACAAAGAGGAAGGAAGTCAGAGAAGGAGCAACGGCTGCCTTAAAGATATCAGAGAGTAGCACAAATTATTTGAATAATCTTTGGGGAATACAGCAAATACCTGAAAGCCCAGTAGAATTCACTTTAAAAAATATCTTTATTGGCACGTTATGAATACAGATCATCATCACATTGAACATTGAGAGTTTTCATCTCCATTCTCACTAAAACTCATTTTGACATTTCTTGTAAGACTCAATAGATAAACTAGTAGAAAATAAACTTGAAGATTTATTCATTGGTTTTCCCCTAAATGAGGTTGTTAGTATTGAAGAAAGATAGAAGCTGTTAGGGATGAGAAGAGAATGGAGGTGAGTGGAGGACAGTGAGAAGGAAGAGAAGAAAGGAAGAGAAAAAGAAAGGGAGGATGGGAGAGAGGGCACAAAGTAAGGAGGAGAGAGAGGGAAGGAAAAGCATAGGGAAAGGAAAAAAAAAGAGGAATGTATGACCCAAGAGCCACAATTTTATCATAAATCATCCAGTGTCAAGATGTAATTTAGAAATATTGGATGATTCTCACCAATGCTTTTAACACAAGATAAAATGAATACTATCAAACAGAAAAGAGCTCTTGTTCGTACTGATATCATTTATCTTTTTCTCCCTAAAGTCTTTCATTCATCTATATTTTTCAATCAAGATGAGTTTGCATTCAAAACATGAAGGGAAATTGTGTGGTGTATCTAAGTGTGTGTGTTTGTTATTCCAATGCAAATAGCACTCCATATATGGTCATATCTGTGCACTGTGGTCATTACCAAATCTCCAGAAGGGTAGAATAAGTTTCACTTCTCAGGTTATACACATTGCAGGTTCCATTGTTGTTTTTAAGCCATTTCTCTGAGAAAGCAGAACACAGTATTATATAGTTTTTGTAAAGTCATAAGACATTTAACACAATGGCTGAGCTCAGTAGTTAATCAGTACATGCTAACAAGGATTTTTAAAAATGGCAGAATTTATTACTTCAGATATGTATCCTTTTCCATTTCTGGTAAAGAAACCGAATGATGGGCTAGAAATTTAGCTCAGTGTTTTCCTGGCAAGCACCAGATTCTGAGTCACCACAATGCCGGTGACACCCCCAACAGCAATCAGTACCTGCTCACCACAATGCTGGGCATGGTAGCTTATGCCTGTAATCCCAGCACTTGGGAGGCAGAGGCAGGAGGATTGCTAAGAGTTGGAGGCTGACTTGGGCTGCATAGTGAGTTCAGGACCATCCTGAACTACAAAATGAGACCTTATCTCCAAAAATAAGAAAAGAAAATAAACTGAATGGTTATCTAAAGCTAAAATATATATTCTAACCTTAAAATGTGTTTTGGATTCTAAATTACTAGATTTTAAAAGTATTATATTTTTAGTATATTGTACTGATAATGTAACTATTAGTGATTTTTTAAATGGGAAAATTGTGTTGAATGATTGTAACTGAATAAAGCCAAGTTGGTCATGCTTCTTCATTTTTCCTGCTTACACCTACCTGGACAGGTACATTATTCCACAAATCACATCCTTCACATAAGAATGAAGTGAGCACCAAACTGTATTTCTGTTTTATTAAAAAGTAAAAGCTAAAGCAAAAGAAAATATTCAAAAGAACAAAATATTTTATGTACTTTTTGCTCAAATTTAAATTCATATATAGGTTAGAAGTGGATCCTAAGGACAGATCTGAGAAGATAATGATTCTGAACAAACATTTTAGCATATGTTATGTTTACTTGAAGAAAAAGCAGAAAAATTCGCATGAGCATGGTGAGTGGTGGGAGGAATTTGATTTTAATGAAATAAAATACTTCAGTGACATCTCTAGCCAATGTTTTCTTGTATTTTAAGTAAATATGGGCAAATTACTTGTGTGCCTCTTAAATTACTTAAGATATTATATTTAGTATATATACAGTTATTCCTTCAACATTCACTTAATGAACAAACGTATTCTTACTCCCTGTTTGTACATATGTGCACTTGAGTAATAGATATGTACACTTTTGTATTGCATTTGAAACAATTCTGGAAGAAGATAATATTTATTCTTGATTGTTCTACAGAGTTAACTAAGTTTTTAAATTGAGAATGTCAAGAACAAGGCTAAAATAGAAAGTCAATGTGGAGAGCTGCCAAAATCATAGTGAAATAAGATAATGTAACTCCTTATTACTTACCTTGTTGAAATATGAAGCATCATGCATAACGATGAACTAGATGAAATGCCAGGAAAACAGCCGTAGAAGGATATGTCCAAATTACAGTAGGATGTCTGGTGAAGCTAAATATAAAAGAGGTGAGATAATGTAGTTAGCCTCATGAAAGAAAGTGAAGTGAGCAGAGAATGTAAGTGTATTAATATATCAACTGAAGCTGGCAGTGCAAAAGTTTAAGTCAATAACCGATGCACCTGAATTACATTAAATGCACATTTTTCTATATCAAGTTTGAGGAAATAAAAGAAGGAAAAAATTTCAGTGTTTGAAAAATAGAAAAAAATGAAACTTTCAAAGCTACTACATAAACATATTTTTATCACTTAACATTTACTCTGAAAAATAAAGGGATCATGTTGAAAGGAAAACATCTTTTACAATGTTTTTAAAAGGTTTGACCATTAGGTGAGTTTACTCTGGAGAAAAGACACATCTTTTAAACATTTCAAACAGAAAGTATATGAAGTTGAGAGACAGCAGTAATAATAACTCAAATTGGTCCTAGTTGCTATACATTTACTCATTCCAAATACTGAGTGCACACTTTATTCTATTTATTCTTCATAAACATTAGTGAGGCAGAATATAAAGCTGAGAGCCTTTAAAATGAGGGTTACTCTACTAAAGAAATACAGGAAGAAAGAGCAATAGTGTATTCTAAAAATGAAGTGTTATCTATAACTAAGAAATAAATTTAATAAGGATTTTTTAACCCTTTCAAGTAAATAAGAAATTGGTTATCAAAATAGTTCACGAAAGTCAAAATTGTAAATGAATTTTAAAAACAAGTAAATATTTTCTCACAAAGCCAGAATTGTGGAATAAAGTGCCAATGAAAAATGAAGACAACAAAATTGAAATAAAATTAATAAGGACAGGCTTGCTGTAGGGCCTTTCTGCCCTGCATTTCTATGTGCTACGTTGTCATTATGACCTATCCTAAAGATAGCATAATCTTATCAAAAATCTACTCATTTCTTATTTCTATGGATACACAGGCTACCAGTGTCTTTTCTCATTGCTAGACTGAAACTCCACTAACACTTTTCATGAATGCTGATGCTGATATTTTGAAGAGATAGGAGCCTGATTTAAGCTATTAAATAATATGGTTGAGCTTCACTGAAGCAAAAATATGAAAGCTCTAAAGTTCCATGTGGGTTTGCTCACTTCCGTCTTGACGTTGTCCGGGAATATGATAGAAAGTCAGTTTAGAGCTGTGTCCAGGAAACATATTAATTGACTTATAGAAGCTTTTTCCTGAACTTCATGATCTTTGATGACTGAGATTTGACAACTATGCGACTGAATTTGTTAATAGATTCAGAAAATATTTATTAGTGCTTGTATGGAGCAAGAAACTATTCCAGTGCTGTAATTAAGCCATTACAATGTACACAGCACCTCTTTTCTCAACACACCCTTCTGGGACTAGTGTGAGTGTTCAAGTGTCATTGATCAGAGATGTTAAGAAAAGTTATTACTTCTGGGTAATGTTTATAATGAATGAAACGTGATGTGAGCCTTATATGAGAACTTTTCTCTGAGTCATCCAGTTTCTCTAGGATAAAATTCTTCCATCTTTTGCCTAGAACTGTAGGGGATTAGGACTGGAATTTTCCTGGATTGTAGTCTTCCCTAAGGTTGGTAGGTTGCAGGGAATCCACAGTTCCTAATGGATACATTCACAAACTTTCATTTTTGTTCCATTTTCTCTTTCTCCTCTTCCTTTCTTTTTGCTTGCGCAACTTAAGTTTTGTTGTGCTTTCATTTTTTTTTTCTTCATTTGTTGCATGAGAAAAGTTTGTGTGTTAGAGTACTGAAGAGAAAGAGTATGTGACTCTGCAGGGAATGCAGAAGGGGAGTAAGGAGAGCAAGATGGTGCTCTTCACATACACACAAAAGCAAGCTCTGCTTCCCACCTCTCACTGACAAGCTCTGCGATGCCTTTGAACTTTGAGACCCTCAGCAGATTCAAGAAGCTAATTTTCCCACTACTTGAAGGTATGTGAGCACACTGATTTAACTTTTTCAACTCTGTAGTCATTCCATTTTTTTATGTTTATAAGACCTAGAGGAAAATCTCAACTACTGTTGTCTCTTGCTTCTCATTCTTAACATTGTTTAGAATTAGGATCATAATCTCTCCAATCTGTCATATCCCATGTTTATATCAATTTGCTTCATTAAAATGGTGGACCATGTACAGTTTTAAGCAACATATTTTAGTAGTAGATAACAGATGGATTTTGTAAAACTGTTGACTTTCCGTATATCAGTAATGATTACAAAAAATTCATATGTCTATTTACTGGCAACAAACAGATTTGATTTGGTTAGATTTTATACTGGGAATATGTTTTGTCTTGATTATAATTTGTGGTTGTCCAGAGAAGAGGACTCAGCCAGAATCCTTGTGGCAAAATCCAACCCCTCTTAGTCCCATAGTTAAAGAATCAATAACCAATGAAGGACAAAGTGAGAACCCTGAGGAAAAAGGCTGAGCCCAGGCTTGACTCTTGCTACTCTGAGCAGTGGCAGTTAAAGGCCAGATTCTCCAACAGTAGAAGAGGGAGTAGAAGAATCCATAATCCGATCTCGCCTGCACCTTTTATTTGGTAACAATCCTTCAACCCATAATCCTAGCATGCATAAGACAGGCCAGCCCCACAATAAACCCTGTAGTTGAATAGTACATAAGGCTGGGCAGACATTCTTAATCCCAGTAGGTCCCAAGGCCAATAATCTTAGTGTAGTAATCCTTGTAGTTTAAGCTCTCACAGGGTGAGGAAAATGTCTGCATAATCTCAGTAGTTGATGCCACAGGGCAGGGAAGACATCCTCAAATCAAAGTAAGTAAATCACAGTAAGTAAGTCTTCAGTCTGAGTAAATTATCCATGGTTCCCAACAGTTATGTACACTCATTAAATTCACAGGCTTCTTGATGCACCAATGTAGAATCATCTACAAAATATACCATAAAAAAGGAGACAGGGAGGTAGAATGCCCCAGTGATGTGTTGCTGTTTGTTCGTATAAAGAAATTGAAATGTAGTATGCATTCATAACCAGTCTGAAGACCTAACTTCCTGCTTCACTTCAGTCATGCTTTTCCTCTCTATTCTCTAGTAATCAGGGTTACCACCAACTGATTTTTTTTTTTTTTTTTTTTTAGTACATGAGGGAAACAGGGGAAGAGGACACAGCCAGAACTCCCATGGCAAACTCCAGTCCCCTATGAGCCCCACAGCAAAAATATTAACAAACAACATAACTGGAACCTCAAGAAAAAGGCTGAACCCAGGCTACTGGTTCGGTTGCTACTCTGAGCAGCAGCAACAGAAAGCAGTAGCTCACTACCCCAAGCTTGACGCATCTTTATTTAGTACCAAGCCTTCACACCCAAAATTCTTGCATGCATAAAGCAGAACAGATATCAACAATAATCTCTGTAGTTGAGTGTACCATAGGGTAGGGAAGGTGTCTGCTATAATCCTACTAGTTGATCCTGAAGGGCAGAGCAGACATCTATAAACCCAAGTAAGTCATAAGACTAGTAAGTCAATCCCAGTTCCCTACAGGTACATGTTTATATAATGTTATGATTGCATTCCTGGCAGGGAGTTAGTACATATACATTATTTTAAGTCTATTTTAGCCCCCTTTCCTCCTTTTTTCAGAATTTGGTAACTTTATATGGTCCATGGAGACTAGTGGTAATATCATCATTGATGGTTGCTGAATCAATTGTCATCTGTGCTTCAGCATAAGTTAAAGAAGCCTTTGAATTAATGATACTTTTGGTAAATCTTGTTTCTAATATCTCAGCATTCTGATTCATTGCCCAAATATGTGAAAATGCCAACCTGTCAAAGTTACATCTAAGGGAACATAAGTCAGAGCTAAGCAACTCTGGAACCATGTCAGTCCTCTTTTCACAGAGACACACAGTTGCTCCTCTTTGGCTGATTCTTAATCCAAAGCATTCCCCGTACTTGTTTTTCCTCAAAATACATTTTCATAATATAAGAAGAAAGGGAGATATGTTGGGAACCATGGACAACTTACTCAGAAATAAGACTTTCTTACTGGGATTTACTTACTTGGATTTAAGGATGTCTTCCCTGTCCTGAGAGATCTCAGACTACAAGGATTACTGCACTAAAATTATTGGCCTTGGGACTTAAGGGAATTAAGGATGTCTGCCTTGCTCCATGGGGATTATTGTGAGACTGCGCTGTTTTATGCATGGTAGGATTATGGATTGAAGGCTTGTTACCAAAATAAACGTGCAGGTGAGCTCGGGTTATGGGTTCTTCTGCTTCCCTTTCTGCTGCTGCAGTATCTACCCTTGGCTGCCACTGCTCAGAGGATCACGAGTCGAGCCCAGGCTCAGCCTTTTTCCTCCATGTTTTGAATTAGTTGTTTGTTGGTTACTGATTCTTTAACTGTGGGACTATCAGGGGATTGGAGTTCTCCACAAGGGTTCTGGCTGCATATTTTCCCCTGGATTACCACAGTAATTAACTATTTTTTATGGACAGAGTAATTTTTTACTCCTTTTGTAATATTTTAAAGTTCTATTTTCCTTATTGAAATGGACAGAGTTTCTTCCCCATGGTGAGAACTGTACCACCACAGCACTCCCAGTGAAGCACTCAGGCAGGGAGAACTTCTTTCTCCCCATCTGCCACACAGCAGCCAGAATCTAACTTCCTAATGACCTCACAGCAATCTTTTACTGTTAAGGAGTATACACTTTCATGTACATGCAACTAGCTGCATTGTCTATAGGTCACACTTGCATATCATAACTAGAGGTAGGAAAAAATGAAAGGATAGAAATCAGTTACAAACATAGGGTCATTGTGTCCCCTCCTCTCCCACCAATGAGCATGAGAATAATGGACAGAACTGTGATGCACATTATACACAAGGCTCCAATGCCTGGGATAATGTTCCTAAGCATCATGGATACAGGCATTAGCAGCAAGCAGACTATTTTCATTTTAGGGAGCCTAAAATCACATACCATGTGGGGTAGTTTCAAGAATTGATCAGCATTAGGAATGTAACAGATGTTTCAATGTTTCAGTTACCTTTCACAGAAAATCTGTTATTGATAGTATTTCCGAATATATTATGTCTTGTTTTTTTTAATTATAAAGCTTTATTGACCTATACTTGATATACAAAGAGGTATAAAGTTTATTGTGTGTCATTTGATAACTTTAAATGTGTTCTAACACTGTAATCCTACCATCATAACCAATATTACATATAGCATCTTCCAGAGTGCCAGTGTCCTTGTGTGTGTCTGTGTGAATGTATGCGTATATGTTTATATGTATGTGTGTGTGTATTAAAAACATTCAACATAAGGTCAGCTTTCTTAATAAATTTGGAGCCATACAACAGCTGTTAATAACTATTGGCAGTGCATTATGCAACACACCTGAAAAACTTGCTCATCTAACATAACTAAATCTTCCCATCCATTCCTCCAATCTTCTACCATCACTGCATTCTTTGCTACTATCAATTTCACTGTTTAGATACTTAACAGGAGTAGAATAATGCAGTATTTGTTCTTCTATGTCTGTTTTATTTTATTTAACATAAACCTTTCTAAGTTTATCCATACTGTCACAAATGAAAAGATTTCCCTCTTCTTTTAAGAGTAAAATTTTTTTAATTTATCATCCAATTATATATAAAGCTATTCATATATACAATATATAAAATCATATTTTCTTTTTTCATTCAACTGTCAAAGAGCACTTGAAATTTTTACATATATAGACTATTTTGGGTAATACTCTTTCTAAAAATGAGGGATCAGGTTTCTTCAGAAAAGCTTTTTCAATTATTCTGGAAATACATCAGGAAGTGTAATTGCTAGGCCATGTGATAGCTATATTTTTATAGTTAATTCAATATTTTCTCTTCCTACACATAGGATATATGTGTTCCAGTTTTTCTCATCTACATTTGATATCCTTTTGTCTTTTTAAAATTATAGTCAGTCTAATAGCTGAGAGGTAATACTGTAGTATAATTTTCATTTGAGTCTCTGATAATAATGCTGAGCATATTGTCATATAATTGTTTTCAATTTATAAATCATTATCTAATAAGACACTAGTTTCTAAAATATACTAAGAATTCCTTCAAGTCCATAGAAAAACCGCATAACCAAATTAAAATGTAAACAAAGTACATCAGTAAACATTTTTCTAATGAAGACATGCCAATGGAATGCTTTAATTTTTCTCTGTAGTTTTATAGGTTCCAGAATAAAGAACTTGTACTCTTTCATTTTATATAAGCTCAATGTTTGAACTTCATCCCACTGTAAGCTATATTTTTAAAATTCAGTTTATGAGTTTTTATTATTAATGTACAGAAATACAACTGATTTGCAATTTTAATTCTGTATTCAGCAGAATTTTTCATCCTACGTATTTAGTTACTCTCCACATTTGCTGATCTCGAGGCACAGGATACATGAAGATTTGTACTACATTGCTGCAATGATTACTGCCCAATTATAATTTTTCTTTGCATTTTAAGCCTAGACGTTTTAAAGGCATAATGAATTAAACTGGTTCTTACATATCATCTTCCAAGATCCTTTTATTTGTCTAATAATAGATCTCAGTTCATCATATTATTTCATTTAAGCTTTACTTATTTTAAATGGGCGAGCAGAAAATTATGCATGAACAGCACTTTATTATTTTGGGAGAAATAAGAAAAACTGAATAGTGAATGGAACTTCTAAAAAATGTTTGGGTAGTACGTGACATTACCTCATTTTAATAGTGCATTACAAATTCTATAGTACTTCAACCTAAATCATAATGAACATTTCACACAGAAGGAGCTGTAGTAGTAAAAATCTCATTTTATACCTCAGTAACTTGAGGAATGTCATCTGATTAGATGCTCAGAGTGAACAAGAACCAGGAGCGATGTTTCCCGCTTTCCTGTAACATCCAGCGTTCTCCGCTTATTAGCATTTTTAATCCCTCCAAATCCTCGCAAGCCTGTCACCTGTGTGTAGCACTTCCCTTTACAGTTAAAATAAGTGAGGCACTTTCCTTCAAGATTGTTAAAATAAGCAGAAGAAGGTGGTACATGCTTGTGTGAACACTATGAAAATCTGTTGGCAAAGAACATTAATCGCCCTCTTCACCTTCCGAAGTTTCTTCCTTCAGGCTCTCAGCTCACCGGCCAGCCTCCCGCAAATATATGAGTGGGTTTTCTTCAGGGCTGCTCGAGGAGGGGAGGCTGGGGTCATCTTTCAAGTGTAGAACCGGAGTTCATCTTCAACTGTTCATTTAAATGTTCATATAAGACATTTTTTCAGGATCTAGCATAGGTACAACTCAGTACCAGGCAAAGGAAAACTGAAGAAATAGGGCCAGCAGGTTCGGTACTCAATGCTTTATCAAAGCTCAGCCCCTGGCAGAGACAAAAATATATAGTTGATCTTGAAGAATGAGCTATAGACATTTAAATATCGCACTGCTATCACTACTAGATTAATTGACTCCTGGCGAACAGTTTTCATGCCAACTATACTATCAGTAATCTCACAACATAATATTAAGAAAGAATTATATAACGACAGAAATTCATAGTGAATATCAATGACGCTTTTATGCAATGCAATTAAAATGGGTTCCACTCTCCTTAGAAGAAAATTAAATAACACCATCATTTGGAGAAATAGATATCGAAGCTGCCTTTTTAATTAGAGAAGTACTCTCTTTCAGTGATATATTACTCTCCCAAGCCTGATTCCCAAAGGAATAAAGTTGTCTAGTTGTTTCTCAATTTGTAAAACTTTTTTTTTTCTCACCACAGTTTAACTTTTAATTTTTCTTTTTCCTTGCTTCACTTTATTAGGCTAGAGATCTACATGAGGCCTGTTTATGCTTTAGCACAGGGCTGTCCCTATACCACCAGCTTTCTCTAAAATTTCTAGTAAATTGTAAGTATGTGATAAGAAATAAGAATGAATATACACTTATTATTTTTCACATGTTAAGAAGTTTCTTGATAAAATTAAACCAAGCAACAAAATAATCAATACCTACTTTATCCCACAAACCAAATAACCAATTAGGTACTATTTTCCAGAAATTCATATTAATTAAAACGCCTGGTTTATATACAAGTAACACTGTTTCCCAAAAAGTATAAATGATAATTTAAATTTTAGGATGATTTCAGATACTTGTTTCTCTTACAAAGTCAAATAATTTATTTTCTTATAGAAGCTGTAACTGGCTATATACGTAAATTTTCAGAAAAGAAATAGTTAATTTTATAAGCATTTCTCTTTGTTTTGCTTTCAAGATTTTATTTCTGTATTTCATTGTCAACAGTATTCCAAATATTTCCAAGCATAACTTGTTCATTGCAATTTATTTATGTTTTTATAAAACAATTTTCTTAAACAAAGATCTGCTTATCACTCCAATTACAATCAAACTTAGGTCATTTTTGCTACCTCAGAGCAACTTACTATTAAGCATCATCTTCTCATCCCCCCAAAGTCCAAGTGAGACAGAGTTACTCTATCTCCATGAATTTTCCTATTCTGGCTATTTACTATTTTTTCTTTCAAAATAGCTCATGCTCCTAACAGCAGTAAAGACCTTAACATATACAAAGAAGTATATATTCTGCAAAGTGAGTTTTCACACCATATTAGAGCTAAACTGAACTGACAGCAGAAACATAAATAGAATTTCTTTTGCCCCACTTTTTCTTCTCTTTCCTACTATATTTTTGATACAAGGGAAACCATATAATATACAAGCTTCTGTGTCTCATTTATTTCATTTAATATTATGGTTCCAAAGTACTTCAATTTTTCCACAACTTCTTCACGTTTATCTTGTTGGTGGCAGAGTAGTACTCCATTGTGCACAACTGACACATTTTCTTTATACATTCATCACTGATGGGCATATAGGATGAATTCCAAGACTGAGTGACTATGAAGTATGCTCCCATAAACCCAGGTACATATCCATCACTGTAGGATGCTTTTAATTCTTTTGAGAAGATACTAGTCTAAACTTCTCTTGAACTCACAGTGACATGCCTGCCTCATCCTTTTGAGTGCTGGGATTATAGATGTGCATCACCACACCTGGCCCAATATCATTTTTACTATAAAGTATGTGTTAGCTTTTAGTGATAATTTCATTTTTTCCCCTTAGGCTTTCCATGTTGTTCCCCAAACTGATAGTTTTTCCCTTCAAGGCTCAGGGTCCAGTGGGACCTCTAGTCCTACATTTTTTTTTAATTATCTTTATTGGTACATTAAATATACACATCATGATTGCACTCCATAATGGGGATTTGTACCAGTATAAGATACAACTTAATTCTCATTTTTTCCCATAGCCCCACCCACCCTACCACCCCCCCATATATATAAAATTTGTTTCCTTACTTTTTTGTTACAATCTCAACATTGTCCCCTTTCACCTTATTTTACAT
>PVIR01000803.1:45688-112487 GCA_004026965.1 Petromus typicus | reverse complement strand
CTACATTTTGAGAAATATCTACACTGATCTCCATAGTGGTCGCACCGACCTACACTCCCACCAGCAGTGGAGAAGGGTTATGCCACCATTTGTTGTTGATTGATGTCTTGACAGCAACCATTCTTTCTGGAATCAATTAGAATTTCAGAATGTTTGCATCTGCATCTCTTGAATGACTAGTGATGCTACACATTTTTTCATAGGTTTCTTTGCTGCTTTTACTTCTTCATTTGAAAAACGTTGATTTATTTCAGACCTATGATTTTGAACAAGTGATACTCTGTTTTTAATTTGTTAGTACAAGTTGAGAATACATTATGTTTCTGGTGTCAGGTCAAAACTGTTTTTCACAGAGCAGGAGAAAATGTCTTGTTACCACTTACTGTTTAGCAGTGGTGAAGATTTTCTTTCCTCATTTTTTAATGACTGAAATTTCAGATGTGGAATTACAATATGTCCAATATCAAATGCACATTCCTCTTTAAAACATTGAAGAAACAACTTTATCTTTTCACTGCTAAAGATCAAATAAATAATAAAGGAAGTTTAAAAAAAATTATTCTAAGTGCTGGCACAAAATCACTGTTTAATATCCATTTATCTTTCTAGTCTAAAGTTTTAGAGTCAGCATCTGGCTGCTTTATAAGGCATCCACATGTCTGCCTGCTCCTCCATTCTCCTCTCCTTTAAACTTCTACACCACAAAAACAGATTTAAAATTTCTTGAGGGCCACAGCTGGGTACAAAATTATATTGAGTATTACAGTGATAAAACCCATCATCCCTTCTCAGTGATGTATACTAATGGTACATGGTAAGCACTTTGCATGATTCAATAAATCAGATGGAGTTACTGTACAATTTGCTGACCAGCTTAACTTCTTCACCCCAGCTAAATTTACTAACATTTTATTAAAATTTTGACATTCGTCATTTTTTTCTGATTGTAAAGAGGCAACATATGGTGCTTTATAACCAAAGATAATTAGAATTCTTACTTGCCAGTTTTTAATGTTCTAGTCAAAAAATTGTTAATGGAATTTACAAAGAATAAGCAGGGTACAAGGATTTTTTTTTAATTAAGTAAATCATCAATTTAGAAACCACATCTGTATATTTCTAGTTTTCAGGGTTATGAGTTCACTCCTTTGAATATATATGAATATTCTCAAGAGCATTTTTAGAAATTTAAAAATAATTTCTGAAGCTTTCTTTCTACACACTAGGAAAATAGAAAATTCTTCTCATTCCAAAATGAAGAACCACTGGGAATTCAGTTGATAATGCCATGTATACTATTTTTTGTGAAGGTTTCATATAAGGAAAGATATTAAGGAGTAGTACTGATTAAAATTTTAGGTAAGAGAGCCAGATTATTATTTTATATTTTTCTGGTACTGGCAATTGAACTTGGTCCCTTATACTTACAAGGTAGGTACACTACCATTGAGCCAAATCCCTGGTCCTGAGAGCTAGATTTTTATCAAGAATTTATAGCCAATGCTGTGACCTGTGCTGACCTGGTGATAAACCATGTCTTCAAAGAGAAATTTCATGCTTAACAAAGAGTCAGAACTCAAAATGTAGCTGACAATAAATTACTTTCTACAAAATGTTATTAATATAACTGAATTATGAGGCTTATAAAATTATTAAATTTGAAATCTATTAAAATACCATGCTGCATCTCCAATATATCCTTTATTTGCATTTAAACTTTTTGACCACTATTTCTAAACATCTTAATAATTCTTGAGAAAGTTTTGGAAAAGCCTCTTGTTTTGGTATTTTTTTCTAGCTTTATGTTGCTATTTTTCTTTCTTTGTTGTTGGTATAATACTATTGGATCCTGGATATAAGTTTCTGATTTAAGCAGTTGCAATTCTGAGATTAATATTTTGATTTTAAATTTCAATTCAATGGTACTTTGTTTGATTTAGAATTTAGGTTTCCATTGTCATGTATCACTTTTAGATTATCAAGCAAATAAAACTTACTTCTATACACTGCTTTGAAACCTGCTTACTTTTGAAAGAAGTGATTCTCCTACTGTTTTTGTGTTATATTTCATATTTTGCTTAATGGAAAGCAGAAAATAAAGCCTCAGATCCCACTTCTTTGAAGAGTTCTGCCTATTATCCAAGTTGTGACAAAGCATGGGGAGGGATCAAAACAATCCATGTGATCCAATAGTTTTGACAACCACACCTAAGTCCACCACTTCTTTCTACTCAGTATGTTTTCAGTTACTTTTCTACTTGTGCATGGGGTATTGAATGAATGTGAGCATTTTGGAGAATCAGCCTGAGGGAGGTAAAAGGAAGTAAACTTTTGAGGGGTCAAAAGATGTACAGTATGTGGTTCTCTAGTCACTTCTGTGCTTACTAGGCATGACTATAACCTAGCTGATCTGTGCAAATGAAGTTAGAATTTTGACTCTTGGGCTACTCTACACTGATTGTGATATCAAGCTTAGATTCTTTTCTAGTTTAAATGGAAAAGGAAATAAATGGAAAGTGGAATAGGAAAACTTTCAAACATGTGAAGACAGAAGACAAGCTATAGAAAATTTTCCTAGTCACCAGATGTATGAAGTTCAAAGCACAGAAGTTAGATTTCACCTATTTCTAGTCAATAAATATTTTTTGGTCAGCTATGTGATTATTAATACAGAATATAGTAACTAAAAATATTCCCCACATTTTTTAATGGGAATCACATAAAATTCATTAAACTTCCTGTGATTTTATCTCAAAATTTTGTGGTAATACTACAAACACTAAGTAATCACCTGTGTTAAACTACTTGGTTATTTATGTAGAATTAAAAAAAAAACTAAGAATAAATATTAGGTATGCTAGAAGAGAGAAAAAATCATCTTTATAGTATCTACAGACAAAATAAAATTTTTGTCCTGTGAAAGGCAATCAAGAATAGGTGAGAACACACAGGAAGAAAAGAAACAATTTGAATATGCACTTCCAAACTATTGGTGCAAGATAAGAAAAGTAGAAATAAGAATAATTTACATCAATAAATTAGGATTGATAGAAAACTACAGCACAGGACTTATTTACATAATATAAATAGATGATTAGAGGTGTTTTAAATTTAAAACTACAAGGGGTAAGGGATTCTAAAAAAAAACCAAGTAGTATTATACACATGCACCTCCTCCACAAAATGACTTCAAACTGGATATACTGCAAGCATGCACTAATACAAAAGAAAAAAAGTTGTTACAATACTTATTCATAGCAATTAACACAAATAATGCATCAGAAAATGTTAATTTCAGAGGGATGGTGACTGAATTTAAATACGTTGATCCCATTGTTAAATCTAGAATGAATACCAGAAAGAAACAGTGAAATGTTGAATAATGACATAAAGAGGTAGCTTGTGGTATTGTTTGAGGAACCGGACAAACATGGTGATTCAGACTGTGGTATCCTAAACGAGTGTAAACACATTCATGCCAAGATATTTTTGGAAAGCTTATTCATACAGAGGATACTTTCTGCTTCGGTAAATAGATTTCTTAGAGCACAAGCTCCCAATTTTACATGAATTCTCTGTGATATTCTGGCAAACCTGCCAACTGGATGTATGATGTGTGTACTTTTTTCTGTCTTTTCTTTCTTTCTTTCTTTTTATTTTTTTGAACAAATGTCTGAACAGTATGCAGAAACCAAATTAACTCTGACTTGCTAAAATTGTTCATGGTGTTAAAAAATGAGAAACAATACCATTCCCTCCCTGTTCCTTAATTAACCAAATGGAATTTGAATATTTCTTCTGGAGAGCTAGCACCTTCCGATTCTGCAAACTTTAACTGCTTTTAATTTTTTCTAGGAGGCAAAAGTATGGAAGAATCTAGGCTTATTCTTTCTTCTTTTTAACTTTATTTTTGTAAATATATAAAGCTTGAACTCAATTTAGTCCTCAGTCCTTTAAAATAAATATCTGTTTTTCAAATTTATGGATTTTTTTAGTTAATACACACATAATAGAAGCAATATGTGCATTTACATTTTTAGTCAGAGAAAAGCATTAGGCAAATAATTCAATACATGACCTCAGACTAAGTTAAGACTGGATGTTCTTGCCTGTTTCAGGAGTAAGAAAGATTCCTCAATTAGACGTAATGTACCTGAAGGCTATCTTCTATTTAATCCAAGCCATTTGGTCCCCTAAGAAATGATGTGAAACATTCATTTACTTTTGTTTCAAATGTGTTCTTTGAAAATTTCTTCATGTCACCAACTTACATTCCATCATGGAATATATAAAATAAAAGCAGCACCTACATCAAACAACAGTTGTATTAAATAAGATCATGCATATACAATCACAGAACCAAGAGCCTGGAACACAGTAAATTTTCTCTCGCTCTTCCATTGTTCTCTTTCTCTCTTTCTTATCTATTTCTTTTGTCTGTCTACTATCTCTTTCTCTCTCTCTGAATGTGTGTGTAAATAATGCACCATATTGCAACTTTCATAAATATTATGACACACTTCCTTATATTTCATTGTTTCTAAGCTATCAGTATATCTTTTGTTGATCACAACTTAGCATTTTCATAGGTGTCTAGATTTTATTCATTATAGTATTGTACAGATTATTTTGTTTTACAATATATTATTCTTACACAAAATTAAATGAATATGAGTTTGAGGATATAAATGAAGATTCAAATATCACATATTCCAAAAAGTGGATACAAACTTATGGAAAAGAAAAAGATGTGTGATACCAAATGACCACTTTGAGGATGTATTGTAGTTGTAGAGGCCATAGGTAACATTAATCTCACAGTGTCTCAATAAATTTAATGTTAAAATATTTGCTCATTTTTCTTTTTCTGAAATATATATATATTTCAATATATTTTCTGAAATATATATATATATATATACTTATATATATTTATATATTATAGATTTATATATTTCTGAAATATATATATATGGACATTATACCCATAAGATTTGCATAGTAATATATAGATATTTTGGGTTTTAGCTCTTTTAAGTCTTTTCTACTCAATATAATATGGAAAAGATATCTCAACCCAGGATTTGTTTCTTCATTTGTTTCTACTTAGTTTATTTCTGTTATTTTTCAGTGCTAAGTATTTAGCCTGCGTTGGGTTTGCTATGCAATCAGTGCAACACTGAGCTATATTCTCTGCCTTAAACTCAGCAAACTTGATCATAACACTTGAGTTTTATATTTTGATGAACAATGAATGATATAGACTCAATAAAAATATAAATTGGAAAATATAAAGTCAGGCTCCAGTTCTGGCTTTGCTCTTTTTAGTCTTGTTTTATAGTTCAGGCTTCAAACTCAACAATCCTGCCTCTGCCTCTCAAGTGCTCGGATCATAGGCATGAGCCACCACAGCCTGCATTATGGTGTGTGGGACTGATTGCTGGTGGGAATGAGTCACCACATCTGGCACTGTGGTACATGGTTACCAGGGATCAAACTCAGGGCCTTGCTCTTGAAAAGTAGGTCCCAAAACAACTGAGTTAAATCCCTGGCCTTGGCTTGGCTCTTAATAAGGTCACTCATGTGAGGCACTACCCTATCTGAGCAAACATCTTCGCTCACCAAGGAGAGTCAGACTGCAGATCATTGATGTATGTGAGCTTATTGTACAGACAGTGGGACTGTCTCCCTTAACTAATTTGAGCTGAGCTATTCTACCAAAGAAAGCAGAAAAATATTCTTCAGCCTCTCTTTATTGGAAATTTATCTCAAAAATAGAAATTATTAATAATATATTTATGCATGTTTAGTAAAAGAAAATAATGTGAAATGTTTTGTTCCCAAAATACTTTGAATTCTTCAAGAAGAGAAGCCAGCAGTCCCTCTATTAGGCTCAAAGATTACTCCCAGCCTTAGTAGAGACTCTCATTACTTTTCACACTGTGGAAAAACATGTCGCCCTCTGGTACAAGGAGTAGGGCAAGGTAATTTGTATTAATTTCTGTTCAATCAAGGAGGGTTCAGTGGAGGACATTTTATTTAAGAAACCTTGCTATGAAAGTAGGAAGAATGTTACCCTAATGCTCACACCCATTAAGTGTTCAGTAAACCTTACTGTCTGCTTCACAGACAGTGGAGCTATTTTCACTCTAGTGGAAGCAAGAGTAATTTGTTAAAAAGGTGACATTAAACAGGTCCTCCACTGACTTACTATGTGACTTTGGACAAGTCGAATCTCCTCTGGAATAATGGTGATGGGCAATTCTTTCCAATTTACTTTTAGGCTCAATGGGAACATGTTATAGACACGTATTAACAATTTAATGATAGAGATTTGCTTTTTACATTGTCCAACGAGAATTAAAATTGATTATTAACATTGACAGGACTTTCAATGTGAAAAACCATGTCAATTTATTACCATTAAGAGCTTTTGAAATGGATAATACTTGAAGCCCTGTAATTGAATTGAAATACAATGTTATGTAAATATTTGTAAAAAATTCAGCAATGTTATCTTTCAAGTTCCTGATACTTTAGTTAAATGTGTTACTTCTTTTTTCAACACGGAATAGTCCACCAGTAATAATGAACCAAAATTGAATTTCTTGATATAATTGAAGCACCAAAGTAAAATCAGTTGAGGGGCCAATTTCAAGACATTTTCCTCTACCTATGCCACCTACTCCTTCAATATATTTACTATCCCTAGTGATTGTCAACATAAAACAAAAAAAAATATTTGTAGGAAGATTAAATAGACAGATACTAAGCATAGTGAAAGGAAAAAAAACTGGGAAGCAAATAAATATTATGGCAGAGATTAGTAATATTTGTTAATATGCTCTTTATTATCTGATTCATAATGGAAATTTATGCCATAAATTATTCAGAATAGTTAAGGAGAAAATCAAGTCAACATAACTAAGGACTCTCAGAGTATACAATGCCAGTAAAGATCACAGTTTGTATTTCAGCTTCACTATTCATTGGCTCAGTGACCTTGGGAAATTACTTGCTTCACTAATCTGTGAAGTATATTTTTGGTAGAATTTTTATGCCTAGTAAGTAATACTGTATACATTACGCCTGCCAGATGCCATCTAAATAATGTGCTGACAAGTGATGACTAAGTCATTCAAATTTTAAGATAATTATGAGCCAGTAAGCTATGAATCTAAGAACTTCTGTTTAACTCTAGAGTTCACATAGTTCCAATTAAACATTAATAGAAATTAATACATGTTTTTTCTGTGAAAAGGCTTATAAATTTTCTATTTTTTCTCACATCACATCATGTAAATAACAGTAAATGTGTGTGACAGTGGGATGAGGTGAAAGATGTTTGGCTACTTGCACTTAATACCTAGTGTAAAGGGCATATGTAAGATACTATGATAAGGAATATTAAAATATTCATGAAATGTGTATGCAACTTAAAATAATTTAAGATTGCTCCAGTAGAATGACCATCATGTTTTAGTGTTTAAAAAGATCACATTGTTGATGTATGAGTAACATATGAAAATTGCACCTAGTTTATGAACGGAGCTTGATGTGTTAGTAAATAATTATATACCTGTGAAAATATGAGAAGCAGTGCTATAAATATATTGATTACATCCAAAGTTACCTCTTTTTCTTTTTATTGATGATATGATATGAACACAAACATGATATCTAATCTGTTAACACAACACTGAGTAATCAATACAGTATCATGAACTAAAGACTTTTAAATGAGTTGAGCACATGGAACACAAACTTCCTGAGACTCAACAGATGCCATTCAAGGTAGTGCAATTCCTAGTATTTCAGACTCATTACAAGGAAGTAAAGTACTTCATACTTTGCAAGGAGACAACAGAAAAGATGCTTTAAGAGAGTCTTTATTAACAAAAGTCTTTATTAAGGAATCATGAAGCTTCATTGCTGTGCCATTCACAATAGCTAAACAATATGTCCAATGACAGAGGGAAAAAAATAAATAAAGTATAATGTCTCAGTAAAAAATATAGCCTTAAAAAGAAAGAAATCCTGCAATTTCCAACACTAGTGATGAATTTGGAGGGTAGAATACTATATACACTGTAAAATGAGCCAGGCACAGAAAGACATGTGTGAAATGATTTGACATATGTGATGCATCTAATAAAATATTAACATTCAGAAAGGCAAAGGATAAAATGATCGTTTCTAGAGGTTTGAGGTATGTTTCAGTGAACAGAACTCCAGCTGTGAATAATGAATGGCCACAGAGTAGATCATACACCCTAGACCTATAGTTGATGATGCTGTGTTGATTATTCAGTGTTGTGCTAACAGATTAAACATCATATTCATGTTCTTATATCATCAATGAAAAGAACAAGAAGTGAACCCAGGACATTTGTACTGCCACATCCTCAACACTTTTCTTTTCTTTTTCTTTTTTACTTTGAGTCTTGCTAAATTGTTAAATTGTCTAGAGTGGGCTCCAACTTTAATCATCCTGTCTCAACTTCCCTGAGTGCTGGGATTAATGCTGTGTGTTAAAACATCCAGTACCATTCTTATTGCTTGTTTGATTGAGTGATTGACTGATTGATTTCAATGGTTGGTAGAAAATCAGTGTGATGTATATGACAACCTGAGTTCAATCAGGACATCACTAAAAAGCATGTTTTCTGGCTTTACCTCTTATCAGCCCTGGGCATCCCATGCTTTAAAGTTCTGGGTCTGCTTCCTTCAGGCCACTGAGGACATGAACCCCTGTGCCCTGGTCAGATTTCACAAGCTCCCTTGTAAGAAGCTTGAAGGAAAGGACAGTTGTATGCTGGATTCCACTTCCGTGAATTCCTTTTGATTGGTTTCTCATTACAGTTTGATGTATAATTTAATCCTAGAAAAATAATCATATCCACAGTAAAAACAAATCCAAGCATATATATATATATATACATATATATATATATATATATATATACACATATATATATATGATGATTTACTAACTGAATATATAATTTCACTGAAGCAAACATTACAATAAATTAATATTTACTTTTTTCTCTGACATGTTTGATGAGATATTATTCCCTTTCAGTGAAAAAATACCCTTTCTCCCTTTCTTTCTGTTTTTAATACATGTCTTTTCATGAAATATCTTTAGTATGCTGCTATTAAAACTAAAAAGCTTCTGTGTTTCACATCTAGTTTTGTTTTCAAATCTGTAACTCAGCATGTTGCAAATCAAACACATCAGCTTGAGTCCCTAAACACTCTTACCATACTTCTTATTTTGGTTTGTTAAACAGCATATTACCCTCTGTCATTCACAACTACAAATTTATGTTTAACTCTAACTGATTTCCCATGTTCTATCACCAAGATCTCTTGCTTCTTCTGCTACATTGCCTTCCAGGCAGATTTGTTCTTCTTTAGCACGTTATGAAGTATTTCTCAGTTGCAAAACTGTTCTAGATTCTGACACTGGCTTTTATCCCTGCTTTAGTAATATCATATCATTTGGTTCTGTGAATGTATGATTTTTGGCATGCCAGTCTTTGTGGAATAATGATGGGCTTATAGACATATATCTAGTATGTTGTAGAGAGGACATGATAGAACAATTCTTTGTAATTATTCCAATATTTATGTCCCTTATCACAAAAACTGAATTGTTTTATTTATTATATAAGATACCATCAATGCATAAAGGATACCATCAATTTCTCCATCTTTCCCCAAATTTACCACCATCATTTTTAACTTTTGATCTAACCTGAATTTGCTTTACTTTCTATGCATATAAGTAATAATATAAACTTTTTTTTTTTTTCTTAGGTTTTTTGAGACAGGGTCTCGCTTTGTGGTTCAGGCTGGCCCTGAGCTCAGCCTCAAACTCACATCACAATCCTCCTGCCTCTGCCTCCCGAGTGCTGGGATTACAGGCGTGAGCCACCACGCCCGGCATTGTGGTATGTGGTACTGGTTGCTGCTGGGTGTGGGTCTCCACGCCCAGTATTGTTTTGTGGTTACCGGGGAATCGAACCCGGGCCCTTGCGCTTCCAAGACAGGCGCCGGAACCACTGAGCTAACTCCCCGGCCCAATAATATAAGCTTTTAATCTGACAAGACTTTAAGCTTCATTCAGTGCTGCAGATTGCCTTACTCCAAAGCAATCTGTGAGATAACGTAGTATGTCAATTTATTAGGAAGTAAACAGAATCTGTATGCCACAAAGGACAAAACAGGAAGTAAGAAGCAGGAGAGATGAAGCAGTGATATAGCCCCATGAATAGGACTGACACAATGAGGAGGTGACCTGTGAGGTTTTGGAACTAGAATACAATTCAGAGTCAAGGAAAGTTCACATTGACACCCCGTGTTGGCCAATCACAGGCTGTTACTTGACTTTGAAAGACTGTCATTCTTGAATGCGTAGTAGGCAGCCTGTCTTGGGAGAGAGCTGAGACCTGTGTACTTCTTTTGCAGCATCTCTTGCTATTATGGATACAAATGTTTCATTTCTGAAGAGAAGTGAGTATAGTAGCATAGCTTCCAGCCCTCAAGAAAGCATAATGAGTCTCCACGTTGGGAGAGTCTGACACTCCTACTTCATAGGGGGCTGTAAGTGCCTTCTGAACACAGGGGGACATCATTCCACAGCTCACCGAGACATCACCCACCTGTGAAATATCACTACCCCATGAGTCATTAATGACGGTGGCATAATCTGGAAATTTTAAATAAGAAATGCAAACAATCAGCTTCTTCAGGAATGCTGTGCTTAGATTTTTTTACAAAGTAGTTTACATGGACGTGTTTATCAGATCAACTTGTAGGCATGGTGTAAAGGCTGAAAGTATGCTTTTAAAGGAAGAGAAATGAAACTGTACATGTCAGTAGAAGATAAGTTATCATCAGTTTATATTCTCAAGGAAACAAGTTTCAACTGAAAATGCAGTATTTTCTTAGCACCATTACTTAACTAGTAATAAAAGAAAAAGCATCAACTCTTACTTTCTGGCTGTGGTAGGCAGATTCATGGCTTTCCAAAGATGGCATGCTCTGACATTCAGAATCTCCAAATATGTTACCATGGAGAAAGGTCTTTGAAGGTATCATTAATATTATAGGGATAAAATAGGTGGTTTTTATAAGTTAGTCTGATGCATACAGAGAGGTGACGTGAATGAAGAAGAGAGGGACCAGGGATTTAGCTCAGTGGTTCCAGCTACTGAGGTTGCAAGCACAATGGCCTAGGTTTGATCCCTGGTTACCACAGACAACAGTGCTGGGAAAGGTGACCCATCAGCCATCAGTACCTCATACCACAATGTTGAGCATAGTGGCTCAGCCTGTAATCCCAGAACTTGTGAGGCAGAGGCAGGAGGATTTCTGAATTTGAGGCTGAGCTCAGGATCAGTCTGAACTACAAAATGAGACTCTGTTTCAAAAAAAAAAAGACATTCAAAGCACAGGAGAAATTTTCTCCATAGTTTGTTTTGTTTTGTTTTGTTTTTTTCCCCTACACAAGTTCTCAGTATGTGGTTCAGGCTGGCCTTGAGCACACGATGGGGCCTCAAACTCAGAGCAATTCTCTAGCCTCAGCCTTCCAAGTACTGGAATCCCAGCTGTGTGCTTCTATCCCTGATCTTGAAGATGAATGAAGACTATGACTGTCTGTGGAGGCTGGATGCAGCCTGAGCTGATGGTAAAAAGTGAGAAGCTCAGCTGCACCACTGCAAGGGGTAGAATTCTGTCAAATACACTAAAGAACAAGGATATAAATTCTTCCTTACAGATTCTATGACAGAGTGTGGTCTCACTTACGCCTTTATGTTAGCCCACTAAGACTGCATTGTAAGAAAATTAATTTGATGCATTTCTGCCACTTAGTTCACTGTAACTTGCTAAGGCCGCAGCCCTATATTTTTTAAAATCTGCACAAAGCAGTCCAGTCAGATGCAGTGCAAGTAGAACTAGCTGCTGAGTGGGGAAGAGCAGGGAGGAAACCTGAAGCGTGAAGGTCAGGATGGAAGTGGCCTCTGCAAATGGGCTGAAAGGACAGCCTGGTGACAAATTGATACCCATTATTATTTTGCCTACATTGATGTTTGTGCCGAGAATCCAAGCTAGAAGTCACACAGACTCACTACTTTTCTCTCTAGGTATTTCAGTGCAGATAGATGAGGTGCATACAGCAGAAGGAACTTCAATAAAGTAACAAAGGACATCAATATTAATAGGATAAAAAAACTAAACTACTTCAAAGACATTTAATCCACGCAGTTAAATGCGTTTTTCAGTTTAATTATCTTATTAACAAAGGTGCTTAAGGAGAAAGAAACAGCAATTTTTACTGTTACATGGTGATTTTTTTGTTTGTTTGTTTTGTTTTTTTAGGTTTTTTTGAGACAGGATCTCGCTTTGTGGTTCAGGCTGGCCCTGAGCTCAGCCTCAAACTCACATCACAATCCTCCTACCTCTGCCTCCCAAATGCTGGGATTACAGGCCTGAGCCACCACGCCCGGCACTGTGGTATGTGGTACTGGTTGCTGCTGGAGTGGGTTTCCACATCCAGTATGGTATGTGGTTATCGGGGATTGAACCCAGGCCCTTGAGCTTGCAAGACAGGCGCCGGAACCACTGAGCTAACTCCCCGGCCCATACATGGTGGTTTTATTATGTAACTAACATGGACTCTAAGGACATGATAAGACCAGACCCACCTATTGATAATGCTGAGACACACATAGATTTGCCAATTGTTATGCTACCTACAGATGACAAATTTTTAGTATATGTGCTGCTGAAGTGAGCACCTATGGATGAGAAAATTAAAAGTACAGCTTCTCTTCCTGTAACTTACCTTTCTTCATCTGTCCCACCCAAACCCTGAAGGAGAGGTCCATACTTGGCTTAGTCAGATACCCTGCACGTACATCTGGTAGCACACTATGGGACAATGAGAAGTGCAAAAATCCCTGCCTCCATGTGTAGAAACCAGGCTAATACACTAAATGAATGGTATCCCCTCCCTGCTCACTGTCATGACTCTCAGGCAAAATGAACAAGCAAACAAGCCCTGTGCGGCGGCCAATCCCAGAACCAATCATATGATAGATGTTAACACACCAATCAGCAACATCAGTGTAACTCTATAGCATGCCCTAATCCCTGCCCCTTATATGATATCTATAAAAATTAGTGATGACAATAATAACATAGAAGCATTCCTTTGAAACCTTCTCCGGAGGCTGCATGGTGACTCTGCAGCCTCACCCTCTCAGCCTGAGCTAAAACCTATTTCAACATCCTTAACACTAACACTAAACTCCAAAATTGGAAAGCTGTTATTTTACTCAATTTTGGTAAACTTGTCCCTATGCAAATAAAGATAAATGAAAGTTCAGGACATTCTTCTTGGCTGCATGGGGGCTGACTCATTAGCATGTGGCTCTATGTGTGGCCAAAGCATCCTGCCTTGTGACTTCCTCCTAGTTACAGCCTCAGTGCCAATGTGGATCTTTTCTCCAGTGTGGCTTTTTTCCTCTCACTAAGTCTACAAGTCTAGGATATTACATCACTGAGCAGAAATCAGATATGTGATTATCACCACTACTGTCTTTCTTCTCTGCTGGGACAAAAGGAAGTTTAAATGTGACCTGTGTCACAGTCTCCTTATTCCCAAGGATGTTTTATAGGATTGTCTTTTGGGGGGGCCTATAATTTTTAAATACACATCACTATTAAGCCTCTCCTATAGGAAAAAGGTGTATCCTCTCCCTAAAGAGCGCATATATACATTTGAGCTTCTACTACTTTTCTGAGAAGATTGAATATAGGATGTTAAAAAACAATCTCTATTTTTTTTTCAGTCACCCCCTCAAAAGTGTCACAGACATTAGGCTTCTGAGTGATATTAACATTATCACTCAAGCTATCTTTATACTTTCCCCTCAGTTCTGCTGTCCCCCCACAAATTATTATTATTCTTTCTCCATTACCAGGGGATCAAGCCTCAAGTTTGTCAGACACGCACTGCACCATTGAGCTACATCCTCACCTCTCTTTCATCGTTTTACTACTTGAAAGGAGAGTTCTTGTATGAGAAGCCATCTATTTAAAGATGTTTGGTGTGGATCCTCTCCACACTTCAGAATTACAAACATCTTTCTTCCCAGAGTAATTTGTCATCTCTGTCTCTAGTGGCTTCAAGAGGGAAATGAGTCTGCTTAACCTAGGATTTTACTAAAGCATCCTGGCTCTGCTATGCAAAAGAATTCACAGCAAATACTGACATTTTTCTCTGTCTGACTGTAAAATCATACACAGCCCTTCAAAACACAGCATTTGAAAGTAGATCATAGGGCCTGTTGGGATGGAACTTTGGTTCGTTAAGAAAGATAATTGTCAGTGCTAAGTTTAAAATTCAAACAGAGTTCTGAAAAATAACATGTGCTCCGTGTCCTTTTAACTCATCAAACTGGATTTGTCATTCTCTTATTTGGTGTTAACTTTAGCCTGAAGATGCCTCTTCCTGGATCAAACTGCAAGTTACCTGAGGGAAGAGATAAAGTAACAGTTTCTGGTATTTCTCACAGATTTTCTTAGTGAGGGGCTCTTTGGCTTCTGTATGCTGTGTAGAGGGAGCTAGCTGAATGCTGGACAGTGAAGGCTTGAACCATGAGAAAAGGAAAGCAGTTTGGTGGTGTTTGAAAAAGCATACTGAATTAACTTCTTAGTTCTCACAGAGACTCAGAGCTAGATGGTGGAATAACTGATAGAAATAGTAGAGAGGGTATTGATTTTTCTGATTTTCCCATTTAGCTGATTTATTTAGCATTTCTTCACTACAGATTGAAAGGCAGAACTATATTCTAGAATTAGAGTACTTGGTATAAATTTTGTCTTTGTCTTATTGTGGTTTGTGACCTTAGGTAGATGACTTCCTACTTGTGTCTAAAAAGGCTGGTAACATGGTATCCAAGATTCAATGTGAAAAGCTTGGTTTGCTATTAAAGCGCAGAACACCTGGTGCTTGGCACATAACAGTTGTTTTCAGTGTTACCAGCTTTATTCTTTTGTTGGAGGGTGGAATATTCTTATTAAGCCTCTCTGTAAAGTTCTGTAATGAAGAAAAAATATTATTTCTAAAGACATCCTTGTTTAATTTTGAGCATTTTTCCAATAGTCCTGGAAATGTTCAGTGTTCCTCTACCTTTGATTTTCATTATACTCTGCAAACCTCAAGACTAAATTATCATTTTCAACTTACAAGTTTTTATATTGGTAAAAAGAGACACACAGTTTCACTAAGTCCTCTTTTTTTCCAAATTACACATGCTAAGCCTAGCAGAGAGGTATTTTATCATATCTTGTTACTAGATAATATCAGTTTAGTATTAACATTAGTGAAACTGCAGTTTGTTCTTATAAGAAGTGACAAAGGTGTTCTCAACTAACGTGTCAAAATGTCAAACTATACTTATGGCTTTAATTTTCATAAAATGTGTACCAGATGTCTCATAACTTCACTAGACAAACTAAAAACAAACTATTGTACTAACCTTTAATCTATTCTTATGACATAAATGCATGCAGTTTAACACCAATAAATCACAAATAGGAAAGAACTCTTGTGATTTTTTTTAATATGTCCTATACAGAAAGAACAAAGTTCCTCATGCTTCCAAACCATATCATAGTTTCAGTGTTTTCCCTGAGAGATGAAAGGGAATGTGTTGGTAACATATCTTTTTGGAATGTACTTCGGCTACTGCTGGCACTCTATTGAGCTTTATTGATGGTATAAATTTTGAGACACTGATAGGGAATGACAAGTGTCATTTCAAGAATCATATAGTTGACCAAGAAAAACTTTCTTGTCCTGTGCCTAGTTTTCTCTTATTTTATTTATACAAAATTCACTTGTGATGTCTTTCCCCAGCAGCACATAAGGGGATGCAAATATAAGTGGTTTGCTAACTTGCCTTGTATGTTGAACCCCTTTCTGTTCTATTGGGGAAATAAGAAGGATCTAGTCAGTGCCCTGTCTGTTCATTTCCTGTTTGACTAATTCACTGGATTCACTAACCAGGAGGACACTTGTTCACTGTCTTTCCCTGCCACATTTTTCCTGTGAGCATCTTGTGTATGGATATGAGTCTGCCTGAGCATCTAGTTCACCTTGTTCAATTCTCCTGGGAGTGCATTTCTGGAATCTTCAGTAACTCATCCAAAACTTGAGCTCATTTCTTCTTACCATTGTATCCACCATTGTTTACAATCAGTTTGTCACTGTAGCCTCTGCTTTTCTTTACATTTCACACTAAGTTAGTTGAGCTTGAGTATCAAGAGAAATTGTGAGTTTTGTAGCTGCTGGAGTTTTGTTCTTGCTGCCGTTGCGTTTGCTGTGGTTGTGGCACAGCACAGTGGCATTCCTTCCATAGTGGTATGTGTTCAGCCATCGTCAACCACACTTACGAGTTTTAGGATTGGATTTTTGCAAAGTGTAAATTTTACATGTCTGCAGGTGTTTTTGTTTTTGTTTTTATGTTTCATCTTTTTAAAAAATGTTTTTCTTAGGTGGAATTAAAATAAAGACTTCTTCCCTGAATAGAAAAAGTGAATGCAATTCAGTGAAGGAAATTAATTTTCTTAGATGCATTTACAGCAATTTGTAACTAACTTTAAAGTGAAATCCCCTATGAAATATGGTCAAATGTGGTAAGAGGATTAAATTAGTTTAAATTTGTTTTTTTATTTGGTACTTGCTGAACAATGCAATTTATTTATTTTAAACTATTTCACACAGGTCTTGATTTTTGGTTGTTTTTAGTAGTGCTATATCCTGTTTTCTTTGGGGAAAGAAACAATAACCCTCTCTGAAGAAAACATTATACATTAGGAGAGATAAGAGCTGATTATAGGACTAAAAGAAACAATGATTATAAAGTACACTTAGTTTTATTTCACTGAATTTTATTTTTACATAATATATAAAGAGTTTTTACAGTTTTACTTACCCTCACACATAAGGCATAAATCCCAAGTGTTCCTTAGAAAGCTATGAAGTGAAATAATAAATTTATTCTATCAAGTTTTCATAAACACATTTTTCTGGGCCTACAAATTTAACAAACACTGCTCATGACAGAGAACAAATGAGAGTAACATCACTGAACATCTGTAAGTTTGGAACTCCATCAAACACTGATTCTAGGTGAACTGAAATCCATCAATTATATAGCCATGAAAGAATAGATACCATTAGAAATGATAAAATACCTTTGAAAGGAAATTATGTTTCCATATGCAAGGATTAAAAGGACACTGGAAGTAGAAGTGAAAGAATATAATGAAATCACTGGTAAGAAAATTGTATTTAAGTGTATCTGGAGTGGTTTCTGGATCTTCTACTCTACTCCATTGATCCTCAGGTCTGTTACTTTGCCAGTACCATGCAGTTTTTATCGTGGTGGCTTTATAGTATAGTTTCAGTTTCGGAGTTGTAATACCCCCCACCATGTCCCTGTTGCTTAGAATTGCTTTGGCTATTCTAGGTCTTTTGTGGTTCCAGAGGAAAGTTTGGATTTTTTTTCTCTAGATCTGTGAAATATGCTGTTGGGATTTCAATTGGGATTGTGTTTAATGTGTAGAGTAGTTTAGGGAGTATAGTCATTTTGACAGTATTGGTTCTTCCTACCCAGGAGCAAGGTATGTCTTTTCATTTTTTGATAGCATCTTCTATCTCCTTTTTCAGAGTGCTATAGTTTTCAGAGTTAGATTGTTTCAGAGTTAGTTTGTTAGATTGATTCCTAGATATTTTTTTGGGGGGGTGCTATTGTGAAAGGGACTGACTCTCCAATTTCTATCTCAGTGGGTCTACTGTTTGTGTATATGAAGGCTATTGATTTTTGAACGTTAACCTTGTAACCAGCTATGCAGCTAAAATTGGAGATTAGGTCCAGCGGTTTTTTAATTGGGTTTTTAGGATCCTCTAGATAGAGTATCATGTCATCAGCAAATAATGACAATTTAACTTCTTTTCCAATCTTTATTCCTTTTGTTTCTTTCTCTTGCCTAATTTCTATGGCTAATATTTCCAGAACTATATTGAACAGAAGTGGTGAGAGAGGACATCCTTGTCTTGTTCCTGATCTTAGTGTGAAAGGTTTCAATTTTTGATCATTTAGTATGATACTGGCTGATGGTTTCTCGTAGATAGCTTTTATTAGTTTGAGATACAGACCATCTATTCTGATCCTCTGTAGGGTTTTGAACATAAATGGGTGTTGTATTTTTTCAAATGCTTTTTCTGAATCAATTGAGATGACCATATAATTTTTGTCCTTAACCTGTTAATATATTGTATAACATTTATTGATTTATGTATGTTGAACCATCCTTGTATCTCTGGGATGAATCCATCTTGGTCAGGGTGTATAATCTTTTTGATAATTCTCTGTATTCTGTTTGCCAGGATCTTATAGAGGATTTTTGCATCAATATTCATGAAAGATATTGGCCTGTAGTTCTCTTTTTTGGTTGGGTCTTTCTCTGCTTTTGGAATCAGGGTAATGGTTGCTTCCAGGAATGAGTTTGGGAGTACTGCTTCCCTTTCAATTTCATTGAAGAGTTTCAGAAGTAGAGGCACTAACTCCTCTTTAAGAGTTTTATAGAATTCAGCAGTAAAACCATTAGGTCCAGGGGTTTTCTTTGTTGGCAAGTTTTTAATTACATTTTCAATTTCACCGATTGTTATTGGGGTATTTAACATTTCTATATCTTCTTTATTCAGCTTTGGGAGTTCATATGTGTCTAGAAATTGATCCAATTTTTCTACATTTTCCATTTTATTGAAGTATAAATTTTCAAAGTAGGTGTTTATTATCCTCTGGACTTCCTCTGGGTCGGTAGTAATTTCTCCGTTCTCATTCTTAACTGCCTGGTACTGGCAAAGTAACAGCCCTGAGGATCAATGGGGTAGATTAGAAGATCCAGAAACTACTCCAGATACACTGAGCCACCTCATCTTTGACAAAGGAGCTCAAAATCCTCAGTGGAGGAAAGATAGACTCTTTAACAAATGGTGCTGGAAAAACTGGGCTTTAACTTGCCAAAGACTAAAACTAGATCTAACTCTTTCACCATGTACCAAGCTAAAATCAAAGTGGATAAGAGACCTAAATATTAAAACAGACACTCTAAACCTTCTCCAAAACAGGTTAGATAAAACTCTCGAAGACATTGGCTTAGGGAAAGACTTCATGAACAAAACTTCTATAGCACAGGAATTGGCTGAAGAAATCAACAAATGGGACCTCATTCTTTAAAAAAGTTTCTGCATAGCAAAGGAAATCATCAACAGTGTAAAAAGGCAACCAACAATGTGGGAAAAAATGTTTTCCAGGTGTTCCTCAGACAGAGGGCTACTATCTAGAATATATAAAGAGCTCAAAAATAATCAGCCCACCCAAATTTAATGACACAATTGAAAAATGGGCATCTGAAATGAACAGATATTTTTCAGAGGAAGAATTAAGATCAGCTAAGAAGCATATGAAGAAATGCTCAACATCATTAGTCATTCAAGAGATGCAGATGAAAATAACACTGAGATTTCATCTAATTCCATGTAGAATGGCTGCCTATTCAGAATTAGCCAGCAGCAAATGTTGGCAAGGCTACGGAGAAGGAACACTTCTCCACTGTTGGTGGAACTTAGACTTGCGCAGCCCCTGTTGAGATCAGTTTGGAGATTCCTCAGAAAGCTAGGATTGGAGATCCCATTTGACCCAGCCATTTCCCTGCTAGGTATATACACACAAGAATTAAAAGACTCATATCACAGTGATGTATGTGCACTCATGTTTATAGCAGCCCAATTTGTGATTGCTACATCTTGGAAACAACCCAAGTGTCCATTAAATGGAGACTGGATAAAAAAGCTGTGGTTCTTCTACAGAATAGAGTATTACTCTACCATAATAAATGATAAGTTTGAATCATTTCTACTTAAATGGACATACCTTGAGGATATCCTCTTAAGTGAAATCAATAGATCACATATAGGTACATATCACATCTTTTCTCTGGTATGAGAAAATGAAGGTATAAATGAGTCCTAGAATTTTATGTTATATATTGTGAAATAGAAAATACTCAAAGTAAAATAGGATGAAGGGGAAAAATAATGATATTATAACAAAAAAGAAAGGAAGAAAATTTTATGTATATAGGGGGGTGATAGGGTGGGTAGGGATATGAGAAAAAATGAGAATTAAGTTGTGTCTTATACTGGTATAAATCCCCATTATGGAGTGCAATCATGATGCATATATGTAATGTACCAATAAAGATTTAAAAAAAAAGAAAATTGAATTTTAAAATGAGTTATATAATAAAAATGCATTTTAGAGTTAACTGGAATATACAGAGCATAATTTGCTTTTGCATTGTTTTCCAACCAAAACACCTATACTCACCATGTCAAATATCATAAGCCTTCATTTATATTTATGCTATTCGGGTGTGATAGATTTCATTGTCTTAGACTGTCCAGGCTACAACTCAGTGAGCAAAAGAGAAAGAAGCATTGGGTGAAAAAGCAAATGTAGTTTAAACAAAGCTAATGTTGTCAGTTATTTAGCATATTCTAGGATTTGTGTAAGCACTTCTATGGGACACCACACTTTATTCTGCTGACATCCTCAAAATTATTTCTAGTCCATGATGCACTAAGGACCTGGACAAAAGTCTTTGAAAATAGTGTTCATGTGTTGAACACAGGCAGCACAGGACGGCATTCCTCTCTGGAAAGAACAATGGAAAGAGTTGGTCCCAACAGGTCTTCAAAGATTTTACTTCCAAACTCTTCATGACACTTCACATAAGAGAAGTTAGTGATCAGTGTGTGACTATCTCTGTGAGAGAGAAAATGGAAACTAAAATCATGAAAGTAAATATTGAATAAGCTGAAGGTAGGCAGAGAAAGTGCTCTCGAGGTACAGTCCAAAGTGTCTGGCATCTTGGTGGACACTAAATTTCACTTGTGCAGGATGAGGTGCAGAAAAGGCAAGAAAAGAAGAATTCTTAGGAAACGCTGAGATAAATATTTTACTAGGAGACATTGAAATTGTAAACGGTGAAAATATAAAAACTTTGCGGAATACCGAAAACATTCCTCAGACATTTGTCAAAGTCATCCTTTACTAGTAGGACTTCATGAGCCCGAGAGTAAGGGAATTTCAGACGTGGCTTACTCAAGCCAGGAAATGTACTTTGAGGGAAGATGGGAGGGAAAGCCTGGCAGAGTTCAAGCTAATCTATTAGTAGTTTAACTGCTTGTGAACATTATGTAGAGGAAGGCAAAAAAAGAAAAGAAAAAAAGAAGTAGACACTCAATCTAATATTGTCAATATTTGGAACTACAAATGAAAATACAAAGCAACCACTCTTAAGGTAACAGAAAAGAGGCCTTAAAGGATAACTATTTCTGAGATGAAAAATCAACTCACCAAGGCCTCTCTTTCCCTACTCAGTATCTAGATAAAATATTTAGATCCCAATGAAAGGAAGATACTCAGAACTCTCCCCCTTAGCTGTTGCAACAGAAATATAAGAACAAAAATAAAATACATTTTCTTATAGGTAAAATCTGGAAGAATCCATTGTAACACATTTTTATAGTATATGCAGGGAGATCTTTGTGCTGAGGAAATATTCTGAGAATAAAATTGCATCTACAAGACAAAATTAAATAATGATAAAAGTAAAGAAAGTCATGAATGTATAAATATGTTACACTTCTAATATTTAGTCTTTTAAAGATTTAACTGTCTAAGAAAAATGCTAATGTATTATAAGTTTTATCAAAAATGTAGAAGTAAAATGAATGGTAATCATAAATTATGATTGAATGTTATTAAAATCAAAATTCTGATTAATTCAAGATGAATACTGGAAGACAAAAAGCAGGTGAATGATAGTTAACATGACAACAAAGTATACAAAGTGAAGTAATTCTTAAACTTATGTAATCTTTCATAAATCAAGAAATGAAAATGAAGAACAAATTGGATATATAGCAGGATTATGATTTTAATCACTGTATCTGTAACTAATTTTAATCATTTTATCTGTAACTGATTTTAATCAAAAAGGAACAAAATTTGAGTGACAAGGCACAGTGGATCAGTTTGGATAAAAATAGAAGAATCAACTGTACAATGACTGCTTGAGACTCCTTTTCTTTGTGAAGATAGATATTAAAATTAAAAATCTGGAAAAAATTAAATAGGACAGTCTTCTATTTTAAGCTGGAGTGAATATAGTAGTAACAGGCAACATAAACTTTAGGAATAAAATACCTCCTGAGATACAATGAGATCTTTCATAATGACAAGAAGTACTATTCATTCACAAGACATAACAATCCTAAATGTGCAAGTAACTGATAGAACTTCAAGCCTCATGAAGCAAACATAACAGAACTGAGAGTACAAATTGACAAATTCACAATTACACATGGAAATTTCAAAACTCCTCTCTCAGAAATTGATAGAATGAGTAGACAGAAAATCATTACAAAGAGGGAAGACTTGAGCAATGATATCAGCCAGCCTGATCTGATGTCCATTTATAGAATAATCTACAGAACAAAATTACAATTCATATTCTTTGCAGACATATTTACAAAAGCAAAAAATACACTGTGACACAGTAAGGCTCAGTAAATCACAGGACGTGCCTCTCAAAAACTGTTTCTGCATTCATGTTACAGATAGAGGGAATGAAACAAAAGTTAAATAAGTCACTTAGTAAGAGACATAATGTTATTGAATGTGATGTTATTTTAAAGCTTATAAGATTTATATTCAGTTGTTTAAAATATTTCCCCAGGCTATCATTTCTTCATGAGAGGTTAATGAAATTGGCTGATGTATAATGAATAATTGTAAAATAATTCTAAAACTCTTATAAACTGGAATATCTTCGAAGGCACTAAGGTTTACTTGGTATAATCCCACATCATGCCCCTTGAATAAGGACTGTACTTCTTTCATGCTCAGAACTATCCTTTTTTGAAGTATAAATCCTGTGTTCTCAGAAATAATTACTTCTTTCCTTACTAAACTAAAGTTCAACTTTTGGAATTTACCATACTCTGGCCATTTGCAAAGGTTAGAAGTGATGAAAATAAAATAAACATTGAGAGAACCCAACATCTCAGAAATCTAAGCTTACCTGTAAAGGAAGAGGAAAACAAGCATAAGAATGGAAAGGAAATATCCAAGAAGCTGTTTGGTTTCCACGAATGGCATGGACTATGCACAACTATCTTTCAAAATAATGTGTAAGAGGAGATGGAAAAACAGTTAAACCTCCATGAATTAGTTTTTACTCAAGGTTTTGCCTGGTCATCAACTCTGCCCCTTCCACACTTGGCTCTTGCTCTTTATTCTAAGAATGACAGTGAACAAAACAACAAGCAGTCTCACACTGAGGTACCATCCTAACTTTTTTGTATGACTGACAGCGTCACCAGGACTTTCACGTTTCTTCATTTGTCATCCATGATAACAACACATGCCTCACCTAGAGGCAGGTGTTCCCAGAGAAAACATGACTGGCCAGTACAGTTGAACACTACAAGCGTGACCACATTTGAACTCAATTTTTATGAGATTAACACTTTAAAATTTAAGTTGTCTACTTTTTGGATAAAATTTAGAAAATAAAACTATAGGGCTAAGGATTTAGCTCAGTGGTTCCAGCACCTGCCTTGCAAGTACAAGGTCCCTAGTTTCATCCTCTGTAACCACATACAACAATGCTGGGAATGGTGACTCACCACCACGGGCAGTGGGTACCACACACCACAATGCTGGGCCTGGTGGAAAACAAAACAAAACAAAAAACTAAACAGAAAAACCTACAAAAATAAATTGGAACAAGGAAATGGAAACATTTAATATAAAAAATGAAGTATAAAATTTCAACCTGAATCTTTCTAATGCATTCAACTGATGCTGCCATAAAGGAGAGTTTGAGGTTCCTATTGTCCCTCTTTTATGTTGTTATTTTTCTATTTTTATTTCTTCATAGGAGATAAGCAATATTTAAGCTTATGTGACTGAAATACTTCACCTGATACTGTGTTCATATAAACTTAATTTTGTCCTTCTTTGTGGTGTACTGCCATCTTATTTTAACCATTCATCTGTTGATGGGCATATGAGATGCTTATGCTGCTATAAACATAGATATGCATGCATCACTGAAATATATATTCTGTACTTTAGGTCAGATATATAGAATGAGGGTAGCTGAAGGGTTGAATGGAATTCACAGCTTTAGTTTTAAGGAGTCTCCATACATCCACAATTGTTTTATTAGTTGACTTGATCACCAACAGTCTGTTCCCTGCAGGATTATCAGCTTTACTGTTTGATTTCTATGCTGCTTTTATTTTAATTTATCTAGTGATTAATGATGTAACATTTTTTCATGTATTTTTTGGCTGGTCTTATTTCTATTTAGATATTTCTATAACAGACACTAAAAAGTGTCTATAGGGGGCTGGGGATTTAGCTCAGTGGTTCCAGCACCTATCTTGCAAGTTCAAGGACCTGGGTTTGACGCTCGGTAACCACATACAACACTGGGCATGGAGACTCATGCCCAGCAGCAATCAGTACCACATACCACAGTGCCAGGCATGGTGGCTCACGCCTGTAATCCCAGCACTCAGGAGACAGAGGCAGTAGGATTGCTGTGATGTGAGTTGGAGGCTGAGCTCAGGGCCAGCCTGAACTACAAAGCGAGACCCTGTCTCAAAAAAAAAAAAAAAAAAAAGTGTCTATATATCTCATTTGGTCATATTTGATTGAATTTTTTTTCAGAGGTACAGTTTTCAGTATTCTTTATATATGCTAAATATTAGTCATCAGTTTGATAAATACTTGAAGAAAATGATTTTCCTCTTCTATCGCCTGTCTCTTCATTGTGTTATTTTAATGTACAGAACATTTTTAATTTAATATCATCTCATATGTTGACTTGGATATTTCTTGTGCCATTGTTTTGTTCACAATTTTATATCTACATCTTTAAAAGTTTTATTTAATATTAAAATGTTTTCTTTATAAATGAGATATTTTAGGGAACAGTTTTTATGTTTTCTTTCTATTCCTGGAAGTAACTGTATCCAATCTGAAAATAACCAATATGACAAGACATGCATTAATATCAGGATAGAGGTCCACATCTGAAAGAAATGGAAATTGCCTTTTTTTGTCAGCACAGTGGAGGAATTTATACAGTAATTTTCCCTGAAATTCACAATAAAATATATATAATTATGTTTTTATTCCTCTCTATTCCCTCTGTAAGTTAGCTGAAAAATATTTATCCTTGCCACACTTATTTTTTCCTAATTTGCTCTTATATATTATAACCCCTGTCTAGATGGCACCACCATCTCAAAGCCTTTTGCAGTCATAAGTAGAGCTTTTCAGAGCTGTCTGGATCTAAGGTGTGCGGGGCTGGTATTAAGAGTGTGTGATACTAAACTCTTCCACTGATAAGAATTAACTTGATTCTCGTTATGGATGGCATCTGAAGGGTGGCATCCATCAACAGCCTTTATCCTGGCTAGACTCTACAGGGTGAGGCAAAAGGCAGGCTTGCTGCTGATTTGTGCTGCTTCATTGTGTCTGGCTGTTCAGCAAGAACTGCTTCTCCTCTGCAATACCCCTCTGCCATAGTCTCCTGTTTTGGAACCACACACCTGTGGACTGAAACCTGTGTTAGGCTGAAATTAACACTTCCACTTTTAACGCTATTAGTTTCTAGTATTTTGTTCTATTATTCTTCTTATTTTCTTCTAATACATTGTCAAAAAGAACTTTTAATATACATCTCCATTGACAAAGGAGAAAGATTGAGGGAAAAATTGAAATTATTTTCATTTTTTTTCTTCTTTGAGGAACAAAGTATCTTCAAGTTCATCTCCTTGGGTACCTGGGGCATGGAGACACAGGTTGTACATAAGCAACTCTACTGTTTATAATACATTTGAGAATTTTTAAACATTAATATAACCACTAACCCCATAAATGTTTTGAGAATCACATTCATTCCTGTCTACAGAAACTTTCACAGAGTGTTAAATTTAGAAGATCAAGCCCAAACTCATTACCTGGTGGATATCTGACAGATAAATTCCAGCTGTAAACCATGATAGGAAGCTGGATTTAATGTTTGTCTTTCTGGTCGACAGGGTGAATAATGTGAGCCTGGGTTAACCCTCAAACAGGACAACTTGATATATTAGGAAGTTCTTCACTTTGTCTGCAATAACCTCTTAATCGAGGAAAGTAAACTACTTTAGAGGAGAATGAAACAAAACAAACCTAAAGAATAAGATCGCCTTTGTATATGTTTATTTTTAAGAGGGTTTCCTCACCTTTCAATAGTAGAACCACCAAGATACTTGGTTTTAATTTAATCTGTGCTAAAAATAAGAAGAACAAGAGAAACAAAGTAGAGAGAACTTCTATAAAGTAATGAATTATTTCAAATTCATTTTATCAGTCTTCTGTTGCTATGAGAAAAACTATGTTAGAACAAGTTAGTTGTGGTGGTGATCACCAAAATAGAAAGGAGTTTGACAGATTGGGGTTCCATGGTAATTCTTGGAATAATATGCATATCTACATTCTCTAACTTGGGTGTCAAAGGTTTTGTTTTTCTAATTTCCAGAACAGGAAGTCCACTAGGAATAGCAAACTCAAGCTGTATTTCTTCCTATTACATTAATAGTAATCTTTATGACTCATCACTTGGATTTAATTATTTTGCTTATGATTTTTATAATTTTGATGAAATTAATGCGAAAAGGAATGTATAAATAAATATAAAATATATATTTTATTTAAAAGGTCAACTGTAAAGTACTACACTTTCCACAAATAGAAGTAACATTTTTAGGTTTATGCATTAGAAAAAATGAAAGATTGCCTAAATACTTCTTTATTTTGTCATGATATACATATTTTATTTCAAAATTTTTTGGATCTTTGTGATCTGATATAACAACCAAAGATAGTTTTGTTAACTAAAAATATTATATTTTTCTTAAAATCTTCTGACAATAAATCCAGGATACCAGTAACGATTAGTACAAGCAATGCAAAAATGTTTAAACTACATAAAGCCTAATGTATTCTTCCCCTTATTACCACATATCATCACACTTCAAACAGACAAAGAAAATCTAATCAGAAAAAAATACAGTAAGTCCAATATTGTATTCCAAAACTTTTTAGTGGATATTAAATTATGTACTCATTTTTTCTTTAATTCTACGTTCAAATTACTTACAAACAAAAATAATTTTGAATGAATTTCTGATGCACAAATGCCATCAAAAAGACCTAAGCTCACTGAATTTATGAAAGCAAAAAAAGTAAATTAGTACACTTAAATAACTTCAAGAACAAAATTTGAACTAAAAGCATTTTTTCTTTAATTTTCAGAGAGTAAAGCAGTTAGATTAAAATATTTTACAAAAACCAAGGCAGAATATCAGGCTTCAAAGTAAGGAAGACTATCTTTTCAGTCATATATTTAAGAATGACAACCTCTTTTATGCTTAGAACATCATTGTTCAACAAAGAACATTCTAGTACATGGCCATTCAACTAAATGGTTAGCTTTATTTTCAATGAAGAATCTCATTAATGAATTTTTGCAACATTAGACGGGGGGGCCATCAGCTTATTAAATCAGATTTTCTAGAGTAGGTTTTGCTGTGTGACAATGTGTGCCCACACTTGGTGACTTTAAATATTTGCTATTTCATACTTTCTGTTGTCCAGTAGTCTGGGGATACTTTTCTTGAATTCAGCCTCAGTGTTTCACATAGGGAGTGTCAAAGCCAGGGAGCTCCAGTCTAACACAGAGTCCCAGACACTGCTGTGGGTGGTCTGTTCTGGTATTTGTGGCGAGCTGGGAGTTACTCTCCATCCCTTGCCTTAGGTAACTTACTACTTGAAAAGTCAGAATACACAGGAAGGAAAGACATGAGAGATCCACAGACAAGTCTAGTATTCTTCAGACTAACTTCTAAAGTTGTATCCATTGTTTTTGTTACTTTCTAAGTGATATAATCAAGATATCATTAGGTTCTGTTAGACTCCAAGAAAGCTTCCACTGCAATGTGAAAACTTAAAGGTAGTGATATTTGGTAAATATTTTACAATATTACTGACCGTAACATCAGTGTTACTTTACATTAGTGTGTCAACTATGGTAATATGTATTAGGTCAAATAGCTTTTTAAGTGAAAATTTACTTAGTGGTTATTTACAAAAATCTAAAAATGTTGAGTTGATAGTTACTGGTCTAAGTTATTAAAAAAATAAGTGTGAGCATTTTCTTGTAGTGTAGGAGCTAGATGAATATTCATACTTTATCTATAACCATATCATGTAAATAAAAAATGTTCACAATGCAAACACACCAACAGTTATGACTCTTGAAATTTTCAAGATTTCAGAATTTTCAATCTTTCCTATTTTTAATATTTTAAATGTAGTATTCAGCCTTGAATTTCAGAGCATTAAATTAGTTATTGCAAATTTATAAAATCCTATTAGTACTACATTTAATACAATGCAATTTTTCTCCATTATCCATTCATGTATAAGACCACTTGAATCACCTCACACAATTGCGTACATTCAATATGCTTCTGTTTTAGAAAATCCTTTTTCAATCCTGTTATTATATAGAAATATCTAATGAAAGAGCATTCCAAATGTTTACTAATAGCAGTAATTGGTTTTCATGTCTCTTTAGGGTTTGCCCTGGGCACTCCATGAGGCAGGAGAACATAACAGTTTGGATTTGCATCCTATTTCTTGCTTCATTAATTTCATTAACTTCCAAACTGATGAATTCTTGGAATTAAAATGTCATTTACATTTAATACCAAAGATCAGTTTCTTTACATTCAAATCATTTAATTGTGTTTTAAATTCTATTTCTAAACTGTGTTTGTCAAAGTCTTAGATTTATGTCATAAGGGTAGAGGAATTAACGAAGTAATAGCAAGACTAAATGAGTTTTTTTTTTTTCTCTATAAGAAATTGGAAGACTGCTTAAAATGTTTGTTATACAATGTAGACATTTTATCCTCTGTAACTAAAGGTACATATCTCATTCTTGTCTGTGGTAACTGCTGATTTATACAGAGATGGAATCTGGGAATCTCAAGCAGGGGCCTTTCTTTTTCCTACAAGTACAGACTGTGTGGGATTTGTATGGTGTCTCATTTAATAAGAGATGATTTTATTTTAGTATTTACTTTAAAAAATGACGAATGGTGGCCAGAAGGAAAAGTAAAGTATGTAATCAATCTTAACACCTTTGTTGTTTTCCTGAGAGAATAGAAACAGCAAAAAAGGACAGAGAAAACAAGGTCCTTTGAGGCAAAAAGAAAAAAGTGTATTTTGTTCCTGGTATTAATGGTGGTGATGACAGTAATGACAAGAGAGGTAATAAAAACTACAAATACTGTTGTTTCTAATCTCTGCAGGCTCATTGAAAGTTGGATATTATCATTAGAGTTTTTATTTGTGAGGATACTTAAGGATAAGAGAAGACCAAAATTTTCCTACAATGAAAAATTCTTAAAATTTGTTCATTTATAGTAAAATGGATGCATATTGAGACTATTATGTTAGAAGTAATAAATTAGAGCACAAGTTTAAATATCATATGGCTTATTTTATATGAGAAATCCAAAATATAAAAAAGAGCAACATAGGAAACATGGAGAAAGACCATTTGAAAAAAAAAAAAAAAACATATTGAGAACTTTCAAAAAAGAGCAAATTTTAACTCATAAAATGTTAAAACTCAATGGATGAGCTATATTTACTGTTACCTGACTAAAATTCCAAGGGTTAACAGAACTAATAAAATTATGACAAGTCTAATTTAGATTAATATCACATGTTCAAATTCCAGTAATTTTATTAGAGTGATTTCAATAATAGCTGATTGAATTTTTGCCAAAAGAAAATATTAAGAGAAAGTGATTTAAAGTCAAGCAAAAATAGAATATCAGTTTGTACAATAGTCACATGACTTTAAACATAGATTGTGTTTTAATTTTTACTACAGAGATTTATATGAGCTCCAAAGAGCCAGTGTGGTGGTTCAAGGCATCTATGTGCTTTCTGAATAGATATCATATTATTGCCATTATTATGATCAGTTACATTGGTACATCAACAACCTTACAAGGCTAGGAAGCAGTGTTACTTGATCTTTCTCCTTTGCATACTCAACTGTATTTATTGGTACCATATGATTTTTGTAAGCATCGAAGTGGAAAAAAATAAAATCTTTTCTTCCCTTTATTCTATTCCTCTGTCATTCCTATCTTCAGCTGTTTGCTGACTTGAAATACATTTGCAGTTAGTAATAGGTCAGAGTATTCAACAACTTATTATGTTGTAGTGAGTCTTTTTGTTTGAAATCTCATGGTCTAGGAAATTTAAAAGGGGAGAAGCACAATTCTGTTTACCAAAGGAAGTAAAGGAAGAGTATCCACTCATTATTAGTTAAGCACCCAGTATTTTAATTCATGAAAAAGATTCCTTAGGGTAAGTCAGTGGCAGTGTGGAAGAACTGATGGGGATGAACTTGGAATACAGTCAAAAAAACTACTTTCACCCATATGGGCAGGTGGAGTGAAATAAGTTGACAGGATACTGATTTGGGGTACAGGTACTCAATGGATGAGTTTTTTACATACTGCATTGTATATACTACAACCAAACATAAATTCAAATAATATCACTTTTTAAAGAAAAGTGAAATTCCTACCTAAAGTAATAGGAAGATACAAACTTTTGGGTTTTATTTTAGAGATAAATTTTAAAACGTGGTGAGAGTTTAAATTAATGAATCATTATGGAAAGTAATATAAAGATTCCTCCAAGTAAAAATAGAACTACCTTATTATTCAGCAATCTCACTTCTGTGTAAAACTCCAAAGGAAATAAAATCATTACCTCCGAGGAAATATTAACACTCTTCTGTTTGTTTCAGCATTATTCCTAATAACTATAAAATATGGAATCAATTCAAATGTTTATTAATAGTTATATGTAAAGAAAATGTAGCATATGCACATGTCAGACAGGGAAGAGGATGCAACCAGACCTTTGTGGCAAACTCCAGTCCCCTGTGAATCCCATAGCAAAAGGATTAACAAACAATAAAATTGGAATCTTTAGAAAAAGGCTGTGTTCAGGTTCAACTCTCGTTACTTGAGCCACACCAGCAGCAGCAGCCGCAGCCACAGCAGCAGGCCCTTATCCCTGAGCCTACCACATCTTTATTTGGTACCAAGCCTTCATATCCCAGGTTCCAGCATGCATAAGGCAGGATGGATATTCACAATAATCCCTGTAGTTGAAAATCCTATAAAGCAGGGTAGATTTCCACTAGTAGTCCTTGTGCAATAATCCTTGTAGTTGAAAATTTCACAGGGTGGGGAAAATGTTCACCAATAATCCTATTAATTGATCCAGCAGGGCAGAACAGACATCCTATGTCATTCGCAGTTTCTAACATACACACAATGAGATATTTAGAAGTCTTAAAGGGAAAGGAAATACTGTCACAGACAATAGTGTGGAGAACCCTTGGGGACATTTAGTACAGAAAATAAGCCAGAAAAGTTTACAAGCGCACAAAAGCAAATAGCACATGATCTCACTCATAAGTGGAAACTAAGTAAATCAAATTCATGCAAACAGATAGGAGAATGTTGGAAAATGGGAAGATGTTTACCAAACTACTGTTTCCTACAGTTAAGAGAAAAACATTTTGGGTATTATTGTACACTATAGTAACTGTAGCTAATGATAATGCATTACATGCTTGAAAACTTCTGAGAGTAAATTCTATGTTATCACTACGGAAGCAAATGGTAAGTGTGTAAGTTCATAGGTAGCTTACTCCCCTTGATTTATCATTCCTATAATATATTATAAATGATATATGTGTGAAAACACTATCATATACTATAAACACTGTATACTATATATGATAGCATATACTCATATACTGTCATATACTATATCTACTATATTATAAATATATTAAATTTTATCAATCAATTTTAAAACAACAGTGAAAAAAATAGGGTCTACACTTTTGCCATGCTTCAAAAATATATGACATTTAGGAACAGATAAAGAGAGTGACATGTGAAAATTACTTTTCAGCATGGCATGTACAAGTTATTCCTTTAATCTCAGCTATTCAAGAGGTTACCTGAAAGAATTATGTGCTTGGGGCCAACCTGGACAATGTAGCAGAAGCTCATCAAAACTAAATAAATAAATTAAACACAAACAATAAATGTAGCTAAGATTTTATTTAATAATAGTAGTTATAATTATATTATTGCTTGTCTCACATATTATATAAAATGATGTGCTAAACAGTTTTTATATTTCAATTGACTTTAATGGTACATTTTATCATACAATATGATCACATTCAACATTTAGAATTTGTACTTACACATGACACATCTTGATTCTCATTTTTCCCCTTTCCTTGACCTTGCTATAATCCCTACTCCCTATATACATAAGCTGTGCTTTCTTTTTGGTAAATATATTTTCCTTTTCCTTCTGTACTTTCTCCTACTTACCCTCTCCCTTTTGCACATATTCTTCATATTTCACATTACCTGTCATATATTTTATCATTAATTTGCACACTGTTTTTCATACTAGAGAAAAGATATGGTATTTACACATCTGTGACCTATTATTTTCACTTATAAGTAGTTCCTTCAAACTACATCCATTTGACTATAAATATCTCAAATTTATCAATATTTATGGCTAAGTGATACTTCATTATGAACAACAACAACAACAACAAAAAGCAATCTAGTACCCTGTTGTGGGGCATTTGGGCTGTTTCCAAGATTTATCTATCACAAACTGAGCTGTTATAAACATGGGTGCACATATGTTTCTGTGATATGAATCTTTGAATTCTCTCATGTATACACCTAGAAGAGATATATCAGGGTCAAATGGTACCTCGAGTCCTAGTTTTTAAGGACTCTCCACACTAATCTCCATAGTGGTTGTACCAGTCTACATTTCCACCAACAATACAGAGGGTTTTTTTTTCTCCCTGTAGCTTCACCAGGATTTGTTGTTGGTTGATTTTAAGATAGCAGGCATTCTTTGTTGAGTGAGATGAAATTTCAATATTGTTCTCACCTGCATCTCTCAAATGATCAGCAATGTTAAACATCTATTCATCTTTTTAACTGCCTTACTTCTGCATATAAAAAAATGTTCATTTCAGATGCTCATCTTTGAACTGAGTCTTTAAATTTGGGGGACTGATTTTAAAAATTCTTTTTATATTCTAGATAGTAGGTCTTTGTCTGAGAATCAGCTGGTAAAACTTCTCTCCCATGTTGCTGGTTGTCTTTTCTCTGTTGGTGTTTCTCTTGCTGTGCTGAAGCTTTTTAGTAAGATGATGTCCCATGTTACGCTCAGGGAATTGAACTTACAAGGTGGAGATAATAAAATAATTAATGAGAAGTAAACATTAATAATCATGTGTTTAAAATGTGAAGGTCATTGACCTTGATTACATGGTGGTAAGACCTATTTCATTCTGCCTGTATCCTCTTGATCTCAGATAATCTCAGTGCTTTCACTGGACTATAATCATTTTTCAATAATGGTTTTAATCAAGTTGTATACATACTTTGATGAAATTTCAGGCAAATCTCAAAAGCTCAAGGTCATCAATAAGTTTCTGTATTAGTTAGAGGTTAATGTTTTTTGCTGTTTTCACTCTTACTAAAAGCAACATCAGTATGAATTATTTATATTATATATGAGACACATAATATCATTTGATCTTCATTTTCATATCTAAATTGTAAATTTAAAAACTTTTTCCACCAGTGAGATTTTCTTAAAAGATGAAAATATTTAAAACTTTGCTTTAAAGGGAAAAATATAATTGATAGTCAGAACTAAATTTTTGTCCATGATTTTAAGGTTATTTATCATTGTCCCATTACCTTAAAGTATATTTGTTTTACTCTAAATCATGACAGACAAGAAAATGTGAAATAAAAATTAAATAAATTTTTAAAAAAGAAAATGTGAAATAGTAACTTCTGATACTAAATATAGATAACACAAAGTACTTGTTCAAAGATCTTAGTACACAAATATCTAAGCTGTTAGCTTGAACCAACTCTTCATTTATTTGTTCAAAAATACATGTCAATTAAATGGAGCCAGGGCTTTCTGCAATATTGCATTCACAGTCTGGGTGACTGGATATACCAGCATCAACATTTGGAGTTTATTTCTCTTTTCCACTTTGATCTAGGCATCATGTGAGTCATTGCTTCTTATTTTTTATAAATATTAAATTTGTTTTAGTAAGCTTTAAAGTGTTGAAACTTGAAATTAAAAATCTTTAGTAACATTGATACCATTTTAATTGTGAAAGAAGCAAGGAATGTTAGAATCATATTACCTGAACTCTTTTTGCACTTTAACTTCATAGAATTATGTTTTTTGAATTTGGACATACTATTACCACTTTTATGGCTGTATTCTTTGGTCATTTTAAACTATTAGCCTGTTTGTCTTTAACAGAAAGACAATATAAAACTGTCTTAAGAAAGGCTGACCATGGGGCCAGAGATTTAGCTTAGTGGTTCTGGTGCCTATCTTTTAAGTGCAAGGGCCCAGGTTCAATCCCCCCCAACCACATACAATACTGGGCGTGGAGACTCATGCCCAGCAGCAATCAGAACCACATACTACAGTGCCAGGCATGGTGGCTCACGCCTGTAATCCCAGCACTCGGGAGGCAAAGGCAGAAGGATTGCTGTGATGTGAGTTTGAGGCTGAGCTCAGGGCCAGCCTGAACTACAAAGCGAGACCCTGTCTCAAAAAAAAAAAAAAAAAAAAAAAAAAGAATGAAAGAAAGAAAAGTTGCCCATAAATTCTGGAAAACAAACTGGAGGGCTTTAGCAGTTTCAACACAAGGAGGGCTGGTAGCTTTCTGGTCATAGCCAGATGCTGCAGACTAACACAAGGATAGGTCAATCTCTCCATCACTAGAGGACTATACAGTAGGAATCTGGGGCTTGGCTGTGCTGTGATCATTTCCCAAAATTCATGCTTTGAATTGAATCACCAATGTGACAAGACTTTGTAAAAGTCAATTCTTTCAGAGAAGGAATCACCAGGGTAATGCTCTACTCGACTGGATTATGATTTCATCCTGCTGCACAAGATTAGGATTTAGGGTGCTTGGACTTTTTTCCTTTCTGCCAAGAGAAAATACAGAGTTTGTGTTCTTTGGAAGCTATGACAGTGTGCAGGGAAAAAGAATAGTTCACCAGACATTGAAATTACTGGTATTTTCATTTTGGACTTTATAATTTAAAATAGCCAGTAAGAAATGAATTACTATTGTTTGTGAATGTGGTAATTTATTATAGCCCCTCAAAAAGATTAAGAAATCATTCCTATAATTTCTCTACTTTAAGTTCCTTCTGCCTACCCTATTATTGAGATATGGAATACTAACGATAAGTTTTCTTTATTTAGATCACCAAGAAGAACCAGCACAATAATGACTTACAAGTAATTAAAAATAATTATTTAAGCTATTTTGATTTTCTTGTTTGCACTAGGGCTATTACTTTGGTTAAATGTCATGACTGAAAATGTTATGCTCAGAGAATTGAATTTACAAAGTAGAATTAATAGAAGAATTAATTAAAAGTGATTGTTAAAAATGAGGTGTTAAAAATTTGAAAGCCACTGACCTTTGTTGCATGGTGCTAAGATATTTGAGTTAGATCTGTCAGCTGAAGTATTTTGGAAAGCAAACCATATACCAAGGGAGAGGGTATTAGATTGTTCAGGTGACTAACATGACCCTGTCAGTGTTTCAAAGTCTTAAAAACTCCAAGTATCCAAACACTTATTTTAGTGAGTGCATATATAAAAATAATTAAGTTATTTTAAAGCTGCCAGTTAACTTTAGCACATTTCAATATCACCTTGTGTGAAACCAAGAGATAGTGAGCATATGGGTTTCCTTGGTATTCTCATTTCTGTTCTAATATTTTGTCTGGTATCTTACCACAAATAGGAGAGCATTTATTTTTTGTAGGTGTATACATTTTTAACATATAGCTACCTTAACCATTCAGTTTGGTATACTAAAATTTTATAATCTGGGTGGATTTTTTAAAAGTGGATCTCTACATCTTATATTTCTTAAGACTGGAATGTTCAAAAATAACATGTCAGTAGTCTTATACTCCTTACTGATGGCACCTTTTTACCACATACTTAGATGTGATAAGGATAAAATAACTCTCTAGGAGTTCTTATGTAAGGACATAGATCTTACTAGCATTTTAGACAGTATAATTCAAGCATGTAAATTTTGAGAGGACACAAATATATACTTACATCATTGATTGTGCAATATTGTTGGGATTTTTCCATTATTGGACTTAGCTATTTCTAGATAGATTTAATTTTCAGAATATTTTTATTTAAAAAAAATAAACAGCATATTAGTAATACAGGGTGGTGACATTTGTTTTGGGAAAGTGTTACATACATTAACATATTTTCCTCACTTTCAGGCCTGTTACTCGACTCTCTCCTCCTCTCTCCACTAAAGCCTCCCCCTCATTCCAAAAGTCTATTTAGTTTCCTATAATCTTTCACTTTTTTAATGTTTCTCCTTTAAGCAAAATCTTGTTTTATTTAATTTTCTATGTTTGATTTATTTTACACATGATGATCTATAGTTTCATCTATTTTCTACAAATGGCATGATTTTATTTTTGATCCCATCATATATCCCATCATATGCTCTTCCATTCACAAGCTGACAGATGTCTGAAATATTGTCACATCTTGGTAATTGCAAACCATATTGCTATAAAAATGGGCATGTGCATATTTCTCTAACACGTTGCATTTAATTATTTTGGGAATGTACCCAGGAACGATGGAGCCGATTGGTATTAAATAAGATAATAGAAAACAGGAAGATCTCCCTTGATCATGGATTAGAAGAATTGATATTTACTAATTAAAATTATATGAAAAAGACAATATTTCTAGTGCATAATATTCAAATTACTTTGGAGAGCTGGTACATGTACACACTGTATTTTAATTCCTTTTTCATTTCCCTCCTTACCTTCCTCCCCCCTCCATCCATCTCTTGATCTTGATTCTATTTGTGCACATTTATAGAACATAATATATGAATTCCTGGTGTGTACATGTACATAACACATCTTGGTTACTTTTTTCATCCCCTTCTGTCCCCTTTCTCATGCTCTTTAGTTTTCTCATACAAAGGAAACAATGTAATATTCAATGGTTTGTATTTGATGTATTTCATTTGACACTGTAGTCTCAAAGTCCACTCATTTTCATATATGTAACTCAGTTTACCTTTCATTATGATAGAATAATACTCCACTGTCTGTAAGTACCACAAATTGATCCATCCATTCATTAGTAAATGAACACATTTTAAAAAAATGATCAACATACAGAAAGTTGAATCTAGACCCAGATAATCACAGCATATTCTACAGTAAAATCAAAATGAATCAAAGAATTGAATAAAACAGGAAATTTTAATCTGCTGGAATATAAAATAGGTAAAATTTTTGAAGTCTTAGGTGTAGTAAAGGACTTTGTGAGAACTTTATTTGCACAAGAAATATGGTGAAAGCAAAGAATGGGAACATATCAAATTTAAAAAGTTCAGCACAGCAAAACAAATAACCAACAGGGAAAATTCAACTTACAGAAAGTAAACAATTTTGTCAGCCATTTCCTGGGAAAAGACTAATCTCTAGAAACATATAAAGAACTAAGAAATAAACTGCAAAGATAAGATTCAACCAAAACTGAACAACTGAATGAATAGTACACAGAACAAATATCATTAAAATGGTCAAAATATCAAAAGAGAACTACTGATTAAATGCATCCTCTATTAAAATACAAGCACTCCTCACAGAACAAAATTGTTCTAAATTTTGTATGAAGTCAAAGAAGACTCAACGTAACAAATGCAATGCCGAGGAGAAAAAAAGCAATGGTGGAGGCATCACAGTGCCATATTTCAAGTTATACTACAAAGTTGTAGTAACAAAAACATCATGAAAGGGACAAAAAAAACCAGACATGCAGATAAATAGAATAGAAAAGAAGACAGATAAATGCACACCAGCATCCATCTTTTTTTTGTAGAAAAACCAAAAATTTTTGTTGGAACAAAGAAACTCTTTAATAAATGATGCTGGGAAAACTAAATATCTACCTGTGGAACATTAAAACTAGTTCCCTTTCTTTCATTCAATGTTAATATTGAATCAAAATTGATCAAAGACTATAGATTATAAAATGAGAACATTTTGAACAGCTGGAAGGGAATATAAGGGAAATTCTTTTTTTTTTTTTTTTTAAGACAGGGTTTCACTTTGTGGTTCAGGCTGGCCCTGAGCTCAGCCTCAAACTCACATCACAGCAATCCTCCTGCCTCTGCCTCCCAAGTGCTGGGATTACAGGCGTGAGCCACCACACCCGGCACTGTGGTATGTGGTACTGGTAGCTGCTGGGCATGAGTCTCCACACCCGGTATGGTATGGTATGTGGTTGCCAGGGAATCACCCGGGCCCTTGAGCTTGCAAGACAAGCGCCAGAACCACTGAGCTAACTCCCTGGCCCCATAAGGGAAATTCTTGGCACTGTAAGCTTAGGGAAAGACTTCAGGAATAGGACATTGATACCACAGGAAATAACACCGAGAATGAACAAAGGAGATTAGATCCAGAACGAGGCTTCACAGAGCAAGAGTGGAGAATTAAGAGAGAAACAGCTAGAACAGGAGAATAAATTTGCCAGTTATTCTTCAGATGGAGGAATACAGATTAAAGATCTAGACTAAAGTACTCAGTATTTAGATACCACTTCCTCCAAAAAAAAAAAAAAAGGCAGAGTTACAAAATGGACAATTGAAATGATACAGTTCACAGCAGACAACTGTCTAATTGAATGAGGGATGAGAAAGACCTGATTACCATGACTCTTTCCAATTTATTTTTCCCCATACCTTTCCAATGGGAGAATGATGAATACTTGAAGAAATTTCACATTTTATAAAATAAGCAACTGAATGATAACGTGTAGAATCTTTGATTAGCTTGCTGTTTGAGTGGGTGCTCTTCCATGTGACCTTATACACACTGGAGTTTTCCAGCTCACACTTTCTAGTCCTTAAAAAAAAAAAAAATCCTCAGTCCATTTGCAAGAATCATAAAACAGAAATAGAATCCAGGGTAAAGGAAATGTGAATAAAAGATAGCCAGTGTAGGGGTTGTAGATGGAGATTTTTAAACCATAAGCTTTTGAAGTAAGACATTAGGAAGGTACTATGATAAGGATGCTTGTCACAGATAGAGAAAAATTTAAAAACAAAATTTTTGAAGCCATTGTTCTGAACTGTTTGTCACTTTCATGGTATTTCAAGAAACACAAGTGAAGCAAAGGACTGAATTATGTTCCGCGTTTCTCTTTTCAAGTGTATCCTTTCACCTGTGACATGGCCTGAGTCTGAACTATATAGATAAAGACTGTAGAAGCATTTAGCATTAGATTTATAACTTTCCTATAAAGTTTTCCTTTGGTACTTTTGTTTCTTCATTCCTTAATGCACTAAATTGAAGTACTAGTTCTTAATTTTCCCACATTCCATCTATGGTATCATTTAATGAAATGTTTCCTTTCATATTCATGTTTTACTTATAATAAATTTTCAGTGAATGGGTAATAGGCAGACATCATTTAATATAGTTTCAATGCTGTTATAATATTTCTAATGTGCATATTTTTATTTTTTATCTACTCCAACAACTGTGGAAGTTGGGCTTCTCTGGCAGTTACTAGTTGCTAAGGGAATCTTAGTCATTTCTACCTCCTCTCAGTGGGACCATTGTAAATTTATCAGAGAAAAATTGGAAGAAATACTGGGAATTAATTCTCAGTCTTTTTTTAAAGAAAATCTGGAGGCTTATTGGAAGAATAGAAGCAATCCCATATAAAATGAAATAATATATAGCCTAAGATATGTTTCCGTATAACTGATCAATTGATAGATTAGCTAAATTGTTTGTTGCCTCAAAAAGTAATGAACAGAAATCAGATTGCCTTTGTATGACTTCTCCAGAAACAGAAGACTGTACATCAAGGACATGAACTCAGGAGTTTCACTTGATGTGATTCAAAAATATATGGTGTGATGGAATAGAGATAAGCACATATCTCTGACACTTTTCTCCTTGATAAGTGAGTTATATGAATTATTAGCCTTATGAACATTTAAGTTTGATCTAGATGAGACTACTTTAGCCAACAATTGCAATTGAAATGTATGACAAAAAGAGGTTGTGTAACCACTGAAGCTAAAAATAAGAGGTTTCGTTGCTTTGCTCTGATGTGTTAGGACAGTCACAATGAGGTTCTTAAGCCACTATGTAAAATGCCACAAATATGATGACATTGTCATGGTCTCACCTGGGTACCACATTAATTTGATAGCCTTTTTTTGGCCTTTGCTTTTGACCCTTTGGCCAGAGACTACTCTCAGGCAGTTGAAGGAAATCACTAGGATGCAAGGGATCTATCCACAGAGAACACAGATGTGGTAACCAGCAGTGCTTGTTAACATATTCCTGAGTTCTGAAGTATCTGACTCCACAGTTCCTTCGAATGTGATTCCTGGTATTCATACACAGGATCTTATAACTTGTCATTGCACTGATTTCCTTACTTGTTCCAAACAAATAAACAATGCTGTTAGACACAGATATGAAGTGACCCTTCATCAGAACTGAGGGCAGGAAAAATGTGTGTGAAACACAAAGATGATCTCCTGGTGGGATATCACAGACAGACACAAGATGTGGGAAAAGCACAAACTTCTTCCAGGCACATAGAAGGAAAGGGTTAAGATCAACCTGCCTTAGATACCTGGTTTCTTAATTTCATCTGCTTCATGGTTAAAATGTAATTTTTCTACTGAGGGTTCTTAATTCTTGGGAGATAGACTAAAATTTCTTCCCATGGAGTGGATACAGCAAATGTTTAAAGAAGGGCTAGAACTGTAGGTAAAATAGAGTTGTCACAGGATTATCAAAAACAATTGATACAAACTTGTTGGTGATCATAATTTTTTTAAATGCTCATTTGTTCTAATGAAACTAGTAAAACCAGCAGAGCCTGCTGCATCTTCTCCAACCACCGGAAATAGGGAGAGCCCTTAGCACAGGACATAACCGATTGCTCTTATGGTTCAGGGGAGTTCAGCTCACTCAGATGTAAGACAAAAGAGCAGCTGCATCATCTCATTGATAAAATTATTTTCTTCTATGATAAAAATGGCACCTTTTTCATCAAAAGGTCCCAGAAGAGTTACAACAGCTTTGCTGGAGGATCTCAATTGTGGAAAAATTCTGTAACAGAACACAGATTTTCCTTCAGCACAACTGAACAGAGGTAACATGCCAGTGGACTAACTCCCAATATCTTCACCCATTGGTTAAAAACAGATCCTAATAAAATATTCTAATTCAACACTGAAGCCAGCAAATAACAGACTGCATTGATGCATGATGACTACTTCCAAGATTTCTCATGGTATGATATATTAGAAAACTAAAAAAAAATGATTTTTCTGTCAATTTCTCTTAATAAAATATACTTTCCAAACTATTCCAGTGCTCTATACACATTACAATGATCACACATAGCAACGACTTCTATCAGGCAGATTTACCTTCATTCTACCTAGTTTTTACTTTGTATTTCAAATCATTCACTGCAATGGAAGAGTGTCATTTAAGAATTGTCCTGTTGCACAATACAAACACACAACTGTTTACTTAACAGAAACTACTGATTGATCTTCCTTCCTTAAAATTACTCAGGTTAATGATGAGAATTACATAGCATACTTGTTATTGCTTTTTTTGCCTTAAAAAGTAGTAAAGAATAATTTAAATTGATTTTATTATGTTACTGCTTGGTTTGGTCTGACTTATCGACTATTTTACTGATCAGCTATCTGCAATTTCTATCGTTCTCAATATTCCTTTCACTTAAGTATTTAAGTGATTACATCATTTTCTCTTAACAGAGATTTACTTGTAAAGTCATTTCAGTTTATTTCTCACACATTTAATGATGTTTACTAGAAAATTTAGCAATATCTGTTTCTGGTTCCAGTCTGACATTGACTGGTGCATACATGTGTGTATGTCTTTCTCCTTCTAAAGTTTATAAGATTGGCATTGAAACTATAATATTATCAAATATCATTCTAAAATTTGTCCTCACATCTCTTCCTTATGAACTTTAAAATCAATAAAAGATAGATTTTCAAGGTTTGGCTTATTAAGTACCTAAAGACATGAATTACAGGATGAGATGGAAATGGGGAGTAGAGAATACACTGAAATATTACAAAACCAAATAAAAATTTTGTTTTCTTCATACTCATAAAAACAATTAAGTAATTCCTAATTAATTTGATAGGTTTTCAGGCTAGAATTGAGCTCCCAGAGATCCTCCTGCCTCTGTCTCCGGAGCCTGGGATTACAAGCATGAGTCACCATGCCCAACAAATAAAACTCTAAACTCTGGATTCTGATACATTTCTATTCTTACTTTGAGAAATACTCTTAAAATAAAATTAATTTGAATTGTAATTTTGCTTTATATGGTTCAGTTTATTCAGATATTGATTCGATAAAATAACATGGATGAATAAGACTGCAACCAGCAAGTCTGAATCTATAGAATAAAACACCTGAATTATTACTGAAAATTGGCAATGATATATCAATCATTTTGAAAGATAAAATCAGTAGCTTATAAACATATTGTATTATTAAACAAATCATATTCATATGAGTAAATAAAGACAAATTAAATAAAGGAGAAAAAGCAGCTTTGTTAGAAGAGAAGCTTATTTCTTAAATCACTAGGATGGAATTGAATACTTGGTTTTAAATAAGTTATTGGAGTAGAGAAATGTAAAGGAGAAGACTTTGTAATAAAGCCTTTTCAGGTCATAGCTGTGGGAGCCTAAACAAATTAAGGGACGCCACTCACCCAGTTTCTCAAGGTCAGTATAATCTGTCTTGACTCATAGTCATGGCTCTTACCATAATTCTCTGTGCAGAATTATCCATGCAGATGACCTTATTTTCTATAATTGAGTAAAGCACAGAAAATATCTCCTCTTTGTGGGCTACTGAAATGTATTCAATGTCCAAACATTATTAAAATATGTACCTTAGAAAAAGGCATTCATTTTATGTAATTATCAAATGTAGCTAATTATTTTTCCATGATGAAAATAGACATATTCATTTTACTAGATGTTTGCAATTTATCTTGTTTCATATGTGAAATACATACATAGTCTGAATATATAGATATACTTTCAAGTTCATGGAAATGAGATAAATTACTCTTGTTTTTTATTTATTAGTACCTTACGGCCTCATATATGTTGTACACTGCTTCAAACCAAATATTTTTTCCAGATCCGAACGTAATTCTCTAAGATGCCAGTTAAACCTACTAGTTGAACAGTGAGCAGATGTAGTGACAGGTTTATATTTGTTAACGTAAACTCCCATCCATGAATGCGAGATTTGAGCTGTCAGCACACTTTCCATAGCTTAGGGTAATGAACTCACCTATCCTTGATCATATAGTTAGAATATTTCATATAAATGAGATATTGAGGAGTACTAAGGGATCATACTACCTTATATTTTCTGATGATTTCCAGAAATCATTTTTGGGTATCTTTCTTTCTAGAAGTTTCATTTTTTACAGTATCACTTTAAAACTTCATGTTGATATATCCAAAACTACTTTAATACTAATATTAATTATATTTTCACAAAGTTCCACTAACTTTCTGAAAGAACAATTCATTAAACAATAAACAATTCATTAAACAATAAACTAAACATATCAGTAATTCAAAAACTGCTACCTTTTAAATTGCTTAAAATTTGTCTTGATTACATCAACAAGATTCTCTCCATTTATCTAATTTTCTCTTCCCTCAACCCAATTACTTTATTATAGTTGTCCATGGTGTATATGGAGGATCAGGTTCAGAAGCCCAGATCAGGAGGATGAGGTGCAGTAGAGTCACCACACAGACTCCAGGGAGGTTTCATTGAACACATTAGTTTTTACTGACGATTGCACACACTTATATAGAATGCGGAGAGTGGGCATACCTATGAGCACATAGGGGCTGTAGTTGATTGGTGGGGCACATACTTTTTGCCTTTTATGGTTAGCTCTTGGGCAAGTGAAGGACTCATGACCAAGGAGGAACAGGATACTCCTAAATGACTATAGGCCAGTTTCTACACACAGGAGTGAGCATGCTTGAACTCCTTTGGATGTCTCTTAGCTTGTTATAAGACATGTGTGGTCTGCTTCACCCAACCAGAGTTGAACTTGTCCTTCACTTTATTTTCTTGTTTATCACTTTGGTAATAGGTACATCATTTATAACCCGCAAATTAAATTCCTTGTTCAATTTTATTTATTTTTATTTCTGTCTCTTTCATCCAAAATGGCATTTGGAAATCAGATAACTGTAACAGAATTGCTGATTTCCTAACTATTGTGATATATTTAAATTGTCACTCAATGAAAGCCACTATACTCTATGCATTCAAGTTGTGATTTCAAATTTGGATTCAATTTTAACTTGTTTTAGAAATTAACAGCACCACTGCTGGGTAAAATAATATGCTCCTATTTGCAATTTTATGTTCTGACTTAAAAACAAATCAAAGTTAAAGGCCTGATAAATATACACACAGCATTGATGAAAGATATTCTACTTTTTGTGATCGAACTAGCTCTGCATTACTCTCCAAGTAATGCCTCACCCACAGCCATAGGCTGTGCTACCAATGACTGTTAGAAATGATAATTTAATAAATGAATGATCAGAGTAAGTCTAATGAATTTTTTATGAAAGACCGGAGAAAAAAATTTCACAGATAAGTATATTCCATGTCACTAGGATAAGAGATGGTCCCTCAGAAAGCACTGCATTATGCTAACTCTTAAGCAGTTTTATAGGGGAAGATGTGCTTATGTCCTTAAGAATTAACTTTATGATTAGCCACACTAAAGTATATGTCCATTGGTATATTGCTTCCTAAATTCTTCCATTTGGAGAAAGAATTCTCTACTTGATGACTCTCCATATTAGACAATCAAAAATGTATTATTCAACAAATTCATGTAGTTTATACCATAATAGTGTCAAAAATAAAAATTACTGTTTTTTCTTTCAATTTTTAACATGGTCTGTCATTTTGTGCTGCAAGAAAAGTACTGTATATCACTAAGTGAAAACACTAATGACAAATGCAATACAACTATATGTACTTATTTTCAAATTCTGCCTCGCAAAAGAAAAAAATTCTAGTATAAGTAGTATATAAAGTAAATTTTCACAAAAAATTAGCAATTATACTAATAACAGAGAAAATAGAGAAAGAAATCAAACCCAGCATTATTTAAAAAACTAAAATTGAAATGTTCTGGTCTTCTAGTGTTTTTTTTTTTTTAATCTATATGTCAGTCTGTCAATCTCATTGTAAACAGAATAATTGTTTGCAAGGCAATCATATATGTATAGAAACTAATCAAATGGTAATGAGATACATGATTTAACAAGTTTTAGCTTTAATATTAATGGTGGAACCACCTATCTCTAAGCAGTTAAGGATGTTGCTCAAAACTAGCATTATTGATTTTTCAATATATTTTAAAAAGAACAGAAATCTTACTGGCTTACTGAAATTTTATGTCAGTCTCTCAATTGAAAATGTTCTAAAAATGAAAAATCAACTTGTATTTGGATCTTTCTTTTCCAAAACTGTCCCAAGTTGGAAGTTCCAATGTACAGGAAAAGCCAGCTAGAGATTTCCACCTAGTAGGCAAGTTCTAATAGGGATGTGGCTACTTCCACAGACAAAAGTCACTCCAGCCTTTACCACATTCAACTCTACACTGCTGCATTCTGTCCCTTTCATCTCTCTCTAAATCTTTGCATTTTCATGAATTTAGGAAAGAATGGAAATATGGCCTTGGGATATATGGGTACAGCCTGCCTGTCTGCAGATAACAATCATTTTAGATGATAATGAAAAGTTAAATTATCACATATCTGATAATGGTACCATTACACTTAGATGAATGAACCTTCATTATTCCAGCTAAATTTTTGAGAAAGTTTGTAAAATTTGTTCAAGAATAGCTCTTCACACTTCACTGTGGCTTTGTCCTCAACTCTGACATTCAACTGATTGAGTAGCCATCGGCAGTCTCTTAAAGTATCACTTGGTCATCACTTAAGATCTTAAGATAGAACCCAAAATATTTCCATCTATAAAATGAAGAGAATAATATTCATCTAGAAAAATGGCCTTGAGAACTATACAAAATATAGATATACTTAATTCTTGCTGTGCTAATGTCAAATTTTATAATCATTTGTGGTGATGCTTTGAAGTGAATACCACTAACAAATTAAAGTTTCTAGAATCTCATAGAAAATAAAGAACGTTATGCCCTACAAAAGACAGGATGATTCCTCATGTTTTCTTCTTTTTTTCCCCAAATAGTGTACAATCTAACCTCTCCCACTATAGTCCATCGCAACCAACTTCTACCATAACTTGTCAGTCTTTCCCTCTCCTACATCGTGTGTCAACCTGTATCTCCCCCAATATTTTCAGTCCTGACGTCTGAATCTCACATGGCCAATCCCGACTTAATTCACTGGGGCCATTCACCTCGAATATTTTAACCATGAGCGAGGGACTCCGAAATTCTTTCAAGCAGACCTGTTACTTCATCCTTTCCCATCATGACTTTTTATTTTGCTTAATAAAATGATCTCAGTGTTGTCATTAAAGCAATTTTCTGTAAATAATGTAGTTATATTGTGCTTTCCTAATATTTTAACTGGATGTGAGAATTTCTGGCTATAAATAAGATGAATCAGTTTTAATTCCTCAAAATTTAGAGAAGGATAGAATTCAGGATAAAGTGAATCTCCTCAATAGTCCCAGGTGTATTATGCTTCCACCATTCTCTCCATTTTTATCACTATTTATGCCTTTCACAATATTACTTGATTTTAATGAAACTCTTTGGATTCTGTGGTATAAATTAAGCAGAGACTAAAATTCTGCTTATTTTATTTTCTCCAGCATCATATTCTAAATTTAATAAAATTAGATATTATTACTTGAGTCAATTGAGAGTGTTAAGAGATTAGCCAAGTTTTAAAATTTAAGTTTAATGATTATTTCATAAAAAATTTTTTGATGTTGACTGTGTACATCTCATCAAATTTCTTTAAATTTGCCATTTTTCCAACTAGAAATTTGACATTTCACTAAAGTTAAATGTTAAGATGAACTATATAATAATTCATAAAATATTGAATTGCATTTATGCATGAAAATAAAATTACTTATTAAAGAAACGTAAATCTAGTTTTCTATTTTCTTTTCCTTATTATTTTCTTTTTCTTATTCTTTGACTGAAGGTCAAGGCTTTTGCCTCTGGACTAACTGTTCAAGAACTTTTATATTACTGGTCTTATTAGTTCTACATCATTAAAAAAAATCCTTAAAAAAATCTAGAAAAAATTCAGCCTGCTTTTAATTCTCAAAGACTTCCTTGGCTACTTTTGCTACTGCAGAGAGAAAAAGAAAGAGAGAAAAGAGGGAACAAACACAGAAAATCATAGAAACTATCTGGGATAATCCACAGGAGGTGTTTCTACAAATGTTCATAAATAATAAAAATAAATTTGTTGAAACAAACTATTTGACACTTTTTTCTAAAGAGCTTTTTAAAAATGCTATCTTAAGTATTTTGGAGAAAGTTTCATATAAAAGTTACTGTATTTTGTGTTCTTCTGCATTTTTCAGAGTTCAGACAGGGAAGCAAGGGTACTGCATCTTAAGGCAAAGGAGAACTCATGAAAGGAATGAGATCTTGTGTAAAATGTGAGAAGTGAGGAAGTGAAAGTCTGGATGGAAAATTGGAGAATGAGAGACAAATTCCCTGGACAACCTCCTAGAAAATCAGTCTTCCAGGATAAGCCACACAGGTGAACACACTGACCTTCACTGAAGTCGAAGAACCCAAGAGCCCTTCAGCAAAAGTGGGATTACAAAAGTTGAGCTCCCACAGAGTCCTCGTAGTTACCACCTTTACATGTCCTTAGCCATGCTGAAGATGTGCCGGAAGCTACTGGTGGCCAGTAGGACAAAGAAACAGAGGACAAGACAAATCTGGCCCACCAGGCAACTTGGCATTTGACTATCACTGTATCTGACCCCAAATGCTTTCTAATTCTTCTGCAAGTTCCTCTTTGGACTAATATAAACTGGGAAGAATGAAGAAGAAAGTTGGCTTGGCTGAAGAAAATATGAACTTCCAATTTAGCCAGGTAAAATTGCAGGGTCCCACATATTTGTTGTCCTCTTTCTCTAGTCTTTGTTGGAGTGAAAAGTGCATTGCACAGGGCATCGGAAGAAGTTGAAGTCACGACTGCTTTTGGCAACAAAAGTTGATTAGAGTTATATATCTCAAATTTATGAATAATTTGTTGAAAACATTTAGTCAAATTTTATCACTTTATTTCCTATATACCACAAAGCTTACAAATCTCAGGTTTTGCCCTTGGAAATTAACTTATTATAAATAACTGTCTTAGGATGGGTTAAGAGCAGATCACAAAGTGAGATTTTGAATGAAATTGGTATACTTGGGGCTGGGGATTTAGCTCAGTGGTTCTGGCACCTGTCTTGCAAGTACAAGGGCAGAAGTTTGATTCCCAGGTAACCACATATAATACTGGGTGTGGAGACTCACCCCAGCAGCAAACAGTACCACATACCACAGTTCCAGGTGTGATGGCTCATGCCTATAATCCTAGCACTCGGGAGACAGAGGCAGGAGGATTGCTATGATGTGAGTTTGAGGCTGAGCTCAGGGCCAGCTTGAACTACAAAGGGAGACCCTGTCTCAAAAAAAAAAAAATTGGTATATTTGGAAGTTTTCTAGGGAAAATTCAGCAAAAAAAATTGAGAGAAAGGAAAGGGAAGGGAAATACATCTGATAAGAATGAATTACTCTGTATTTCCCAGAGGAAAGCTTGGTTTGAACCCATAAAGGAATTCTTATGACAGCTTAATGGACACCTGTGTCAACTCAACCAGGGCACAAAAAGGGCTGCACCATCAGTCAAGAGGGCAGGGACTCAAGATGTTAGCTTTTTACATTCACAGATAAAGCAGTCAGGCAAGAGGAACAAAGTTCTACAGAGACGTACAGATGTTGGATGATGTTTTTAAGTCAAAAGGAAGCCAACATTTGAGAGAACGGTATAGGCATAGGAGGAAAGACAGCTGGAGGGTTTGATAAGAAAAGTATTAGTGACAACACTGGATTTGACAAAACTAGAAATGATCTGGGATTTATTGTCAGGGAAACTCTGATATTCCAAGAGAAAAAAACCCATTTTAGCCTCACTTATTCATTAAAATATGCTGAAAAGCTATTTCTTTTGTCATTACCATGGGAATAGGAAAATAAGTAATAGATCACAACATATTGGAAGAGAGGAGAACACATGTGAATGAATTAAATTACACAGAACTCACTCTCAAAGCATGGGGAGAGGTTGGTATTCAATGAAAGGTGCTAGAATTGAATGGAAACCTATTTAAAAGTAAAACTGAAATTTTATTCTACACAATATGTAAATAAATGACATATGTAAACATGATAAAGATATTTAAATATTAAAACATAATAATCTTGTGATAGTCTACTAAAGTATAACAAGAACGTTGCTGCCATCATAAAAATTCAGTGCCAATAAAGACTTTAATTAAAAGAAAATCAAGTAAGATTTGACCACATGTTTTTTTAAACAAAGGAAAATATAACAAATCAGGATAAAAAATTCAAAGCACTGGTGGCTGAAAGGATTAATAGACAACATGTGTTGCTACACATTTATCAATAAGAAAATAAGTTAATAGAAAATGAGAAATGTGAGTTTATATTACTTACAAAGCAGTTTGAATCCTTTAGAAGAATATTAGTAGTCAAATTCTATAGCAATACCAAAAAAAAAAAAAAAAAAGAAAGTATAATAAAAAAGTTTAGCCTTTTGAGGAGCAAAATAATAAAAAGCTTATTCACCTTCAGGAAGTGTGGGTAATCCTCATGGACTTGTAGCAGGACTAAAACATGAGTATGAAGTTAAGGAAAGATATATATTATTGCTTATTAAAATGCAGAGCAATTTAACGAGCAAATTTATGCACAGAAACATATGTAACAAAGCACATTTGTCACTGCATTATTTTCGTAAAAAAATTAGAGATAATTAAAATGTCCAACAGATAGCAAATTGACATCTAAATGTTACACAGTCATTAATATGACAAACTGTTTTTCATTGAGTGAGGTAAAATAATCCAAGTTTACACACTGTAAAGGTAAAGTTGAAAAGCATTAAAGACATACAGTCATAAATATGTTTATAACCACATAAGTGGAAAGACTTACTCTGCTCAAAGCACTAACTAAATTTACTGTTTAGAAAATGAACCACCCACTGGCATCAAAAATTTTGCTGGTTTAGAGATAATAATCATATTTCATAAATGATAGCTGTTCAAGAATGACAGCTAAGAATTCAACTTTGAAAACCTAATAACACTTGATCACCACAGCATTTTGTGTAATTTTAAGAGTAACCATTAAATAAAAATCAAAATAGCCTTGTAAGAACTCAGATATGCCAATCTTTCCTAAAAATAAGATTTAGCAACTGTAGGCACAAATTGCTCAAGTCAGACCAACTTTTAATCGTGCTTCAATCCTCCCAGACTTTCTCACTCATGGCTAATACTTGGATACCACCTGATACCTTTGCTTCTTTGATTATTTTCATTACCACTATATTTTACATTAAAAAACCTCGACTTGGACACACTGCGTTAGATTCTAATCTACTGTTAGAACAACTGTCACCCACACAAAATAGTGAGATGAGCTTGTCTTTGTGTTCCCTAGTGAATGCCCATACAATAATGTCCCTAGTGCCATCACAGTGAGCCAGGCACGTTGTGAAGCATAAATGAAAGCATTAATGAATGAGCAAAACCAGTGACTGTGAAACAGAGTAGAGTCAACTGGTTAAACCTTTGGTCTCATTAGCTAAATGTTATGAAATGTAGTTATGAGCTAATCAAGTGTAGCTATGGTTGAATACTCTAGAGAAGTTGAAATTTTAAGAGGGGACATAATGTGATGTTTCTGTGGTCTCTCTGTGGGAACAGAGGTATCCTCTGACAAGCTACTTGGAGACAGTGAGTTAGCTAACTCTTGATATAGATCAGAACCAACATGACAGAAGAGAACATAAAAATGGAAGCTATTCCTGACGTCATCCTATACTAAATTTAAATGATCAAGTCAAAATCAAAGCAGTTTTCAAAGATGAGATCCAGAGTTTTACTTAATCTCTCCCATCCTGAAAAATTCTTAGATTTAATTTGAGAAACAAATAAACTGGAAATATAACAATGTACTCACATTGCACAGTTTCAGTTGACTCTTCAAATAAGTTGAGTACCCTGGAAATGTGTTATTTTCCCTCCAGTCTGAGCTAATTAAAATTCACACAGCTCATATGTTCTGGAAATTTTTGATATGTAAGGCACAACTGACTTGGGAAATGAAATCAATATACAGTAAATCAGAATTAAGTCACTAAAAATTCAGCTTTAATCTGAGAACATTTCTAAATTCAGAGAAAGTAACCTAAATTATGTAATTTATATTTTAACATTTTCATATAATCTATCATTTGATCTTTCTCTTCTGACTTAAATGGTACCAGCATCCACATGGGGAGACTTGCAAGAAAGTTAAATCTTACTTTTTAATTAGAACAAATGTGTTAAATGGATATAGAGTAATTTGAATACAGCAGAGACCTCTTAAATCTCTATCAATAAATCTGGAACTGTAGCAGGTCTATCCCTACACCGTGGATTTTGTTAGGATCAGTCCTGATGCAGCAGCAAAATGAACTTGTTAGTAATGCAGACAAGTGTTTCAGTAATTCATCAGCAAGTAATTCCACATTGTACATGTTGGACCTCATAATTTAAGATTTTTCAGGTTTTAGGACTATATAATAGAACCAATGAGTTTGTTATAGACTACAAATTTAGTACCTGCTAAAGTATTACTTTTGAAAATTCATTGGTATATAATTTATTTATGAAATAAAAATTATTTGGATTGTATCTGTTCACATACAACATTTTTATAGACGCCATAAAAATTTCTGTTATCTACCTAATTCATGAATATTGTGAGTTTATTTATTAAATAAATAGTAAAATACTGAATTGTTCCATTAGTTCAATGTTCATGCTATATAAAATAAATTTATTCATTGTGAAGTGTTTTAAACTTTTTTTATTATTTTTTTGATATGGTGATCAGTAAAAAGAATTAGGGTTTTATAAATTTCCTTTTCTATATAATGTATTTATAGAGATTTTTTTTTTCTGGAGACATTTGTTTACAAGTGCTGGCTAATGCATGATCCCTACAAAGGAAAGAAATAATTAAACAAGATATAAAATAGTAAAATTGGGGCTGGTTTTGATCCAAAATTTACAACATACTCTTTCCTGAACATTGTAAAGACCACTAAAATTCCTCTTTTTATATTTCTAATGCACTGGGATATTTTTTCATTGTAATTCAATATTGCATATATTAGCTGAACTTCCTTGCATTATAAAAATGTCCTTATTTTCATTGATGATGGATGTTTAAAAGTCCTTAGAAACAATTTAACTGTTTTCTGCTACAGTATTCTTATGTACATGTATCTTTGGGCTAGCTAGAAATTCAAATAGTTTTCTCCTCACAGAAGTGCTGTTGTTTTCTATCCAATAGATGTTTTCATTTTAGAAATAGGAGACATTTCAAATTAACACTATGCTTAGAGGGAGCTCAGAAGATTGTTTTAACATCAGTTACATTCTAGCTGCAGGACTTTCAAAGACAACAGTTGGAGTAGAAAGGTAAATAAAAAGTATTCAGTTACCCAGTTAATATAGGGAAAGGTGTAGCTATTCCTGACCGGAAACACCTGGCTCGTGTTGTTTGTTTGCGGGCCCAAGCTAGGCCCATTTTTAGGTTTCCCGAAGGCAGAAAATTACTCTACACATTTCATGTTTACCGACATTCATTTGCCCAATGGAGACTTTTTTTACATTGAGGGCACAAGCCGGGAGGCACAGATTTTTCCTGACCTCCTTGGCTTCTTACATCCCTCACTTTTAAGTTGCCTGCAATCCTTTCTGATTTGTCCTGTCTTTCCATATTGGTAACATTTGTTATTTCTTCATAACCCCTGAGCAATAGCTTGCCCTATGAGATTAGCTTGGGAAGATGCAGAGGCTAGGCCTCCAGTAGCTTTAATCCAGTCCTCAAAAGGAGCTCTTTGAGCCTTCAAAGAACGTATAGCTCTCTGACTTTCAGCATTAGCATTTTCAAAAGCCAATGATTCAAGTAAAATATTTTGTACCTCTGGATCTGCAATAGCTCGATGTACAGCAATAGTAAACCTTTGTAAAAATTCAGTATAAGGTTCTCCAGCACTCTGCATGATTTTAATAAAAGCAGTAGCCCTTTTGCCTGACTCTTCAACCTTATCCCAAGTCCTGAGAGTGCCAAGGCTACACTGTACAATGGTAGCATCGTCATACTGTACTTGTTGCTGGAACTCAGCATGTAGTCCTTCTCCTGAACAACATTACTCAAATTATGACAAGATTTCTTTGTCTATTCGTTCACTCCATCTCAGAGGCTTCCTCTCTCCACCAAGAAATCCATTGTAATTGAAGTCCTGCTTCAAGAACAGCAATAACTAAATCTTGCCAATCCCTGAGAATTATTTTATAGGTATTAGTCCAATTACTGATGGTTTGTCAAACATTAGGAGAATGCATTCCATAAGAAACCACTGCTTCTTTAAAAATTTTTATATCTTTAGATTCTACAGGAGTCCAATTCAGCTGACCATACCCATTGGGATATTGATGATTAGGAGGCATTTGCTGGATTATAACTGGAAACATACTTATGGGAGAAACATAATTTGTCAGGGGATTCCATGGAATAACACCTCCTACCACTTCCCCAGCCATCTCTGGTGGAGGCATTGAGGGTTCCCTATATTCTACAGGGAATAAATTTATTTTTTTTTATTTCTGAAATTCTGCTGCTTACCCAGCTCTCTCTAATGGAGCTGAGGGTTCCCTATTCTCTACAGAGAATGCCAATGTCTTTTTTCTCTTCAGTAGCTCAACCTTACACTGCAACTTCCTCATTTGAATGATTAAACTCTCAACTTCATCATCATTTTCACTATCAAAACTACCTTCATTTAGGTTTTCCTTCAGTGGAGGAGGTGATAGTTCTTCCTCCAGTTCTTCTTCTTCTTCACTATTGCCTTGTAGCAGCAGTTGAGCATACTGTTTTACTATAGATAGGAAATTTCCCATGACCTGCTATAATGCCAAAGTCTTCCACTTACCAAGGAATGCACCCTTTGATCCAAGGGTCTGGTCCTCTGACTCCTTCCTGCCCCTCATCTGGGCACCACTTGTTGGTGTAAGTCGATGTCAGGTCTGGGGTTGTGGAAGGAAACAGAGGCACTCAGAGATAAGTTTCAGCAGGGAGAACAGCCTCAGAGGACTAAAGTCCCCAAGATGTTCTCCAACAGCCCTTTTATTAAGGATCAATGAGAGTGCCATTATATACAAATTAGCAAAGTCTGGGGGACATCCAGATAATAAGGAGACTCAGGAGTTCTGCATAATGAGTTTAGCAGAAGTTCTGCTGCGTTGGTTGACCAAGGAAATTGCTGAATGGCTACACCTTTCCCTAAAAGTTAAATCCTTATACAAAGAATTTCACCATTAATGTTACATAGTTTCTTAATCTAGTCTGGCTTCATTAAAGTTTTTTCTGAGACTGAAGAAGTCAAGGAATCCTCCAAATTTTCTTCCTGAATCCCTTGAGTGATATTTCCTGTAATGTGGTCTGTATTCATCTGTATTCACCAGATATCTTACCTGGGGTGGTTGTTGTCAGATAGATCACAATCCAATAAATAATTCACCAACATTGAGTCAGGAACCTGACAACCAACCTGTAACAATATCCTCAGGTTTTTCTTGTGCACACCAAGTTTAGGAAACATTTCATACAGTTTATTCTTTCTTTCTTTCTTTCTTTCTTTCTTTCTTTCTTTCTTTCTTTCTTTCTTTCTTTTTTCTGATGCCTGAAATATTTCTGAAAAATGTTAAAACTTTAAATGTGAACCAGATTGTTTGAAGATATTTTTTTTTTCTTTCCAAATCTTTATTGGTACATTATGAATACACATCATCATCACATTCAACATTGAGAGTTTGTACTAGAATATGACATGGCTTGATTCTCATTTTTCCCCTTTCCCTCACCAAATCTGTAACCTCCCACCCCCTATATATATAATCTTTGTTTCTTTTTTATTACTATCACATTATTTTTCCCCTCATTATTTACCCCTACAGTCTCCTTCCTTTTAAATATTTTGTATTTCACAATATCAACTATATATACTACAACTCATTTATATTTTCAGTTTCTCAAACCAGAGAAAAGATACATTTATATTTTCAGTTTCTCAAACCAGAGAAAAGATACATTACACATCTGTAACCTATTTATTTCACTTATGAGGATGTCCTCAAGATACATCCATTTGAGTATGAATGACTCCATCTTATCATTTTTAAGGGCTGAGTAGTACTCCATTACAAAAAAGAACCACATCTTCTTCATCCAGTCTCCGGTTGATGGACATTTAGGTTGTTTCCAAGATTTAGCAATCACAAACTGAGCTGCTATAAACATGAGTGCACATATGCCACTGTAAATCTTTTAATTATTTTGTGCATATACCTAGCAGAGTGATGGCTGGGTCAAATGAGACCTCTAATCCTAGCTTTTTCAGGAATCTCCACATTGATTTCCACAGGGCTTGTAGGAATCTACTCTCCCACCAACAGTGGAAAAGGATTCCTTTATCTCCGCAGCCTGGCCAATATTTGTTGTTGACTAATTCTGAGATAGCTGCCATTCTTTGTGGAGTGAGATGAAATCTCAGTGTTGTTTTCATCTGCATCTCTCGAATGACCAGTGATGTAGATCATTTCTTCGTATACTTCTTAAGAACTCTATTCTGAAAACTACAGCATTTTGAAAAAGGAGATAGAATAAGATATCAAAAAATGGAAAGACATACTTGCTCCTAGGTTGGAAGAATCAATATCATCAAAATGGCTATACTACCACAACTACTATATAGACTCAGTGCAATCCTGATTGAAATCCCCAAACCATACTTCATATATCTAGAGAAAAAAATCCAAACTTCCATCTGGAATGACAGAATATCTAGAATACTAAAAACAATTGTAAGCAACAAGGATATAGTGGGGGATATTTCCATCCCAAACCTGAAACTATATTATAAAGCCATTGTGATAAAAACTGCATGGTACTGGCAAAGTAACAGACCTGAGGATTGATGGAGTAGATTAGAAGATCCAGAAACTACTCCAGGTATACTGAGCCACCTCATCTTTGACAAAGGAGCCACAAATTTTCAATGGAGGAAAGATAGCCTCTTTAACATATGATGCTGGAAAAACTGGGCTTTAACTTGTGAAAGACTAAATCTAGACCTATCTCTTTCACCATGTACCATCTAAAATCAAATTGGATTAGAGACCTAGACACAGACACACTAAACCTGCAGCAAGACAGGTTAGATAAAACTTTTGAAGACATTGGCTTAGGAAAAGACTTCCTGAACAGAATCTGTAGAGAGTGATAATTGGTAGAATAAATCAACAAATGCTGTCTCATTCTATTATAAAAGCTTCTGCACAGCAAAGAAAACGACCAGCAAAGTGAAAAGGCACCCAACAATATGGGAAAGAATGTTTATCAGCTGTTTATTATACAAAGAGCTGCTATCTAGAAATTATAAATAGCTTTAAAAAATCAGCCCATCCAAATGTAAAGACCCTATCCAAAAAATGAGCATCTGAAATGAACAGATACTTTTCTGAGGATAAAGATAAATTCCTTAAAAAATAATTATTCTCACAGGGAATAATTAAATGTAAAAAATATTTGTTATAGTTTACATCTAGATCTCCCTTCTCCCTTCCATGCCTCATGTGTTCACATGGACTACATGGGTTTACTGGACCATGGGGCCTGACACTCTCAGTGTATTAGTCCATTTACAACTAAGTATGTTATGGATAAAGGAGGCATGTTCCTGAAAGTGGAGCTGGGAAGTGAATATTGCTTTCCCTTCTCTCTTGATTCTTCTCTCTGCTTGCCACCTACATGCAATCAATCAGCTGCTTTTTCTCTGCCATTACCCTCTGCCACGCTGCTCCACCTTGGAGCCATCTATCTGCACACTTAAAACCTCTGCAAATTGTGAACCAAATAAACCTTCCTTCCTTTAACCTGTGGGTGTTGGGTATTATGTCTTAGCAACTAGAAAGAAAGCAAGATCTTTTTGCATATCTGCTATGATTAGTCCAGCTAATTTGAAATTTTCCCAAATAAGCTAAGAAAGCAAGGTTCCCAAGAACAGGCATGTTCAGTTTTTAATCTCGAAAATTTGACTTAGATTTAAAATATTTTATATGAAAATAAGTTACTACAACTTATTTGCTGTGGAAAATAGAGAAAAATCCTTATACATGCCAACATTTTAAAATTTTTTAAATATTCTGGAAGAAAAAATAACATAATTTCAGTGTTACTGAGAAATGTCAATATAATTCCACACTTAACTCAAAGAATGACAGTACTGAACAAATTCTATACTAAATTTTTAAGAAAGGGTGATCATGAATAAAATATGAGGAAGCTTAATTATGGTTATATCTCTAGTTACCCAATGCCCCACTGCACAGGAGTTCTGATGGTAGTTTAACTTGTTGATTCCCTGCTTGCTTAATTTGTAGGTTAGAAATTTAAATTGATGTGTTTGCTTTAATTTTAGATACTTTCTTTGGTGGGGGGCAACACACTGGAACAATGAGTGCCAGCAGCACAATTTACAGACATAGACTAAGAGTCCCCTGCACATAAAAGACACCTCTGAGTTATAGAGATTTCCTAGGGAAACCTTTATTGTAGTGTGGGGCACCATTTCTGATTAGACTCAAAGATGGGAAGCGGAGGAACATTCGAGAATACTTAAAAACTTGCACATAACAAGTCATCATTATATACAAATGGCTTAACATACTCAAGCACATATGTACCACATGGCCCAGCAACGTGTTTTGTCTCCCTATGTCCTGGTGAACTAAGAGCACTGTAGCTGCTTTTGCTGTTTTGCTGGAGGAATACAGACAAGCAGCTCTTGAACCCTGCAGCTCTAGCTTTCTTAAACTAGTGTTATTCTTTCTTTCAGGATTGGCTTTATGTCCTCTTCTTTACTGGAGAATTAACTAACTCACAGCACAAAAGATTATATGAACTAAATAAACTTTCCCCCCAAGAGGTTTCCAGGGAGGTTCAGCCTTGACAACTAGAGACAAAGCTATCTACTATAGGAAATCTACAAACAACAACCCCGAGAACAAAATAAAATTTTAAAATAGAAAATAAGACACAGAAGCAAAATGAAACTCTAGACATCCAGTCTACCCAGGACAAGCCCAGGGAAAAATGAAATAGAGGAAATTGGAAGTCACCTACCTCACTCATCTGAAATCATGGCAAAAGAAGTAAAACAAAACACAATACTACCAAAAAATCCAGATGGATAAGGCAATTGAGAAAATAATTTTTGAGGTAATATAAGGAAATGACAATGCAAATAAAGGCACATTCAACCATTCTACAGTAGACACAAACTTTAAAAAAAGAAAGTAGAGAAGCTTAGGAAAATGATGGAAAGTATGAATATCTAACATATGGAAGAATTGTAATCCTTGAAACAGATTCAAACAAATATTCATGAGATTGAAAACTCTATGGAAGTATACACTATCCTTTGAACCAAGATGAGGAAAGGTTATCAGATCTAGAAGACAGGATTGTAATTATTGACTAGGAAAAGAAAGACAACATTAAAAAAATCATAAAACACTATTCTAACAATTGCAAGATGATGCAAAGAAGACCAATACAAGATTGACTGGAGTCAATTAAAAAGAAAAGGCGGGGGTCAGTGAAAATGGCATTACAATCAATCTAGTCACAGAAGTAATGGCAAAATCATTGGAAAAATAGAATGCTTCCTTTACCTTTTTGCCAGTCAATATAAATGGTCTCAATTCACAAACCAAAGGAATTAGACTGGCAAGGGCCAGGGATATAGCTCAGTGGTTCCAGTGCCTGTCTTGCAAGCACAAGGGGCTGGGTTCGATCCCCATGCCCACATGCAGTACTGGGCATGGAGACTCACTCCAGCAGCAGTCAGTACCACACACCACAGTGCCAGGTGTGGTGGCTCACATCTGTAATACCAGCACTCTGGAGGCAGAGGCAGGAGGATTGCTGTGGTGTGAGCTTGAGGCTGAGCTCAGGGCCAACCTGAACTACAAAGCGAGACCCTGTCTCAAAACAAAAAACAAAAAACAAACAAACAAACAAAAATCTAAAAAAAAAAAAAAGGAATTAGACTGGCAAAATGGATGAAGAAAGAATATATAACAATAGAAATCATCCTTAACTCAAAAAGATGTTTATAGACCTGAAGTTAAAGCATAGAAAAAAGTATCCCATGAGAAAGGAACTCAGAAAAAGGAATGAATAGCTGTTCTATGTGATAAACTCTTAGGAAATCTTATTTAAAAAATAAAAAGGGAAAAAAAAAGACTCAAATTCATACAAATGGAAATTAAAATGGTGAAATCACATTGTACCCCATGGAGATTCAAAACATAATCAATACCTACTTCAAGAAACTGTGCTGTAATAAAATGGAAAATACAGGAGAAATTTATAAATTCCTAGATATGAATTACCAAATATGAATCAAGAAAATAATAAAATTCTAAATAATCCAATATAGTCAAAAAATTGAAAATGTAATAAAAAATTTAGCAAAAAAGAAAATCTCAGATCCTTTTGATTTTATTGCTGGATCCTACAATGAAATTTTGAGATCCTTTTTTTTTTTTTTTGAGACAGGGTCTCGCTTTGTAGTTCAGGCTGGCCCTGAGCTCAGCTGCAAACTCACATCACAGCAATCCTCCTGCCTCTGCCTCCCGAGTGCTGGGATTACAGGTGTGAGCCACCACATCCGACACTGTAGTAGGTGGTACTGATCGCTGCTGGGCGGGAGTCTCCACACCCAGTATTGTATGTGGTTACCAGGAATCGAACCCGGGTCCTTGTGCTTCCAAGACAGGAGCCAGAACTACTGAGCCAAATGCCTGGCCCCTTGAGATCCTTTTTTGATGCCTCTTTTCATAAAAATTTAATGAAATAGAAATGGAAGCAATATTACTGGAAGCAAGTATTACCCTGATACCAAAACCAGAGAAAGATTCAATATAAAAGAATACGGCATGCCAGTCTCCCTAATAACATGGATGCAGGAATTCTCATTAAAATACTGGGAAATGATATAAAGCAAATCATCAAGAAAGTCAGTACCATGACCATGTAGGATCTCAGAGATGCAGGGATGGTTCAGAATATGTAAATCAATAAATATAATATACCATATCAACAAAGCCCAAGATAAAAATCACATAATCACCTCAATAGATGCACTAAAAGCATTTCATGAAGTCTAACATCAACTTTTAAAAAAAAAAAAACTTATAAAAATTGGAAAATGTGATTTTTACCTCAATCTGATAAAAACTACCTACAATAAACCAACTATCAACATAATATTAAATTATCAGAAACTGAAAGCTTTCTCTGTAAAATTGAAAACAAGACAAGGATGTCCACTATCATGACTCCTAGTAGACATAGCTTTCTTAAAAAATGACCAGCAGAGTAGCCAAAGGGAGGGGAAGAGACTGAGAAAAAAAAGAGGAATAAAGATAGGTCATGTACAAGTACAAATTCCCTATAATAAATGTGATCATCTAAATTATAGTAATGAAATTAATCAAAATTTTAAAAGTAAATTTAGATATTTTAATTTCCAAATCTCTTTCCTCTTCATGACATATGATTTTGCCTTCCCTATTAAAATAAATATAACCATCAGTATAGAATGGAAACAAATTCTCATCTTTTTATTTAATATTAAAATTTAGTAGAATGCATCGCTTCTCGGCCTTTTGGCTAAGATCAAGTGTAAAATTTAGTAGAATGTACAACCTCTAAAGATGTACAATCTGTGTGGGCATAAAACATAAAAGTGAAATGTATGTCTTTCTTTCTCTTTCTTTTTCATGCTGATGCCGTGGTTTTGTGGGTCAGTGGACTGTCTTTGGTTTGGCCAAGACCTCTCACAGACAAGTTCTGGATCATAATAGGAGCAGATTAATTACTTGTTATTACACATTTTCTGGGAATTTTATTATTCTATAAGTTCACCAGGACAAGCAATTTATTATTTTGAACAATTAAAGTCTGATTACTTTTATCTTTTTTTTTTACAACTGAGTTTATTGGTACATTTTAGATATACATTATGATTACATTCAACATTAAAAATTTGTACCTGAACATTATATATCTTGATTTTAATTTTCACCATTTTCCTACCCTCCTTAACACCCCAATCCCTATATATAAGCTTTGTTTCCTTTTTATTTTGTTGTTTTTGCTATCCAATTTTTCTTTCCCTTCTTTGCATTTATCTTTTGCCATCTAGAACAAGTGAGACCCAGTCATCTTTGAGCCATTAAGAAAAGGATGGAAATATTTTATTCAAGTTGTTCATTCATTCATGCATATGAGTATCAGTGGATTTGTGAAAAAGCCAGAGAAAGACCTTGCTTGCAAGAGGCTTAGCAAGCAGTAAAATTTAACTTTCCATACATGCCAAGCAGGATGGCGCACACACCATTTCAGCTTAGAACTATTTGGAAAAGTGTCTTACATTTTACAATGCAGTGGTGTGAGCATAATAGAGAGAATGATATTTTCAACGTGTCAAGTTACTGTATGTGTTTTCAGTACAGTATCCTTAATTAACAAATGACTTGCACATATCAAATTCCTGCATCAAAACTTAGTACCCATGAAGTTGGGAAAGTATTTTAGTATTTCCAATATTTATATTTTTCATCAGAATATTTTTCCCACCTGTATGTAAGTTCTAAAAATTTTAACACTCTAAAACTTTTAACATAAAAGCTGCTATAGATCGAGGTTTATCATTAAATAGTGATTTTACTATTATTATCACTATTAGAATTAATAGAGTGGCAATATTTGGCTTTTTGTTCTACCTAGAAATCAGTTTAGATAAGCTCACTTATTAATCTTACTTTTATACCGTGTTACCTTCATTTGCACATTTAATGTTTTACATTTATGTAAAATCATAAAAAAGTGAAGATGGCTATGACTGTACTTGTTGGGGAAGATGGCCCTGGTCATGCCTGTCACCTCATGTGGAGTTTAGGAATAGGAGGAACATTTTTCCAAAGACTTCTTTTTAACAAATACATTGTCTTAGATAGTGTTTGTTCATCCAGTGCATTACTTGGATATTTCTTTTGTCTTGGATGTGCCTGCAAGTGTAAGACAAACTTAAATGATTCAGCAAAAAGTCAAAAATTCTTGTGAAACTATGACAAGAATGAATACTATAAAATCCTGCTTTCTTATACTCTAAGAGTGTTTTTACTATTGCTTTCTGGTGTCACCTAATATGATATGAGTGATCATTTGGCAGGATTTCAATTTCCTCTTGGGGATATGTTAATATCTTAGGATATTGAGTGTGGTACATTGTGACTCACAATGAAATATTTAAAAATAAATTTTTATAATAAGAAAATCTATGAAGACAGAAAGTAGCTGAATGGTTGCCTGGATGCGAGGGGGAGTGTTGGGAGATGATAGCTAGTGAATTACTTGAAACCAACAAAAATTATCTAAATTTGATGATAGTCATGGTTGTACAACTCTGTCAGGATATTAAAGTCTACTGATTCATATATGAAATTTATAAATCATACAGTATGCAAAGTCTAGTACAGCAACACTGATAAATAAAATTATGCCTCATAGACTCTGCAGAGGAGACTAAGGAATTCACTGGTATGACCTCATACTACTGTTCTGTGGACTTACATAGGATGATAACTATCACAAAGAGTCAAAATGCACAACATATTGCATCTGTTGAGATATTTCATTTTAATAAATTATTCTTTCCACATTACCTAAAATCCCACTTGTCTCCCATGTTTATTCAGTAGTTCTTATGAAAACTGAGAAACACTTTTGATGGATGCATTATTGTTTTACAACACAAAATTTGAAGAATTAATCTAGAGTCACAAATTCTTTCATACAAAAACAAAACTGAATACTAGAAAAATTAAGATTTTGTCAAGGATATATAAGTTAATTTGAATATCTGCTTGTGTTTCTGTTTTTTAAGGTAATTACACACCAAGATTGACTATTCTCTATTCACCAAGAAATTTGTAAAAGTCTGAGTCACATAAATGTCATGTAATAATGGTTTTCCCCCATACGGTTCTTATTTGATTACAATTTAGTTATTCCCACAGTAATGAGCTCATAGTAGATTCTCAATAAATATCTGTTAATGGCTTAGTTAATTTTGAAGTAGTCTGACAGATATTGCCAAAAAGACCTTTAGAAATGTAGTCCTAAGAAAAGTAAAGAACTATTATTTTAACTGCACACAATTCTTTTCTTTCCCAAGAAGAAAAAATGTGTTAAATTGATCTGGACAACTCTAAATCACTTTTTGTATCCTTGACCTGGGCTTCACATAGTCTATTTTTGTGGAAAAACAGGTGTGTCTAATTTTTGTGGAAGGGTATGTGCTGGGTGTTTGTCTTTACAGTGGTTGTTGAATTCGATGCCAAAAGAATGTTGTTCAATTCTAGTCCAGGGTTGGGGTATACTGCTGTAAATTACACTTTACAGTAGAGGTTGCTGGAAAAGCAACTACATGAATTTTCAAAATCTCTTTTATCTGGCAATGTTATACAGAAAATTGAACCCCGTGTGACTATCAGAAAAGTATGTTAACTACAGAACATTTCTCATGAGACTTTGTTTGTAACTACTTTCAGTCTGTAGGTCTGGGATCTTAGATGATTTTGTAAGCATCCAAAGAAAAACAAATAACACACCAAATTTCTGTGGCTACTTTTCTCTTTGTTTGTTCATTTGTTTTCCACTAAGGTCATGCTTGTTTTCTATTTACTGGTCATAAAGATCTCAGTAGGATTCAGTAGGAATTATAATATGATGTAGTACAAAGTATGTCATGATTCCCGGGCTTAATGTACAACTGATAATCAAAATTTATAGTGATTATTTAAATTTTAAGAATGTATTACAGTAAGACACATTGCCACTGATTTGTCCTACAAATCAAGCACAAATTCCATCATTCTTGCCGCTTTCTGAAGAATTTCAACAGAATGTCATTTACCAGTGTTTCTAGTAGATGGAATAAAAATACAGTGAATGCTGCTGATAGGGCCATGCAGTGGAAAGGAAGGCTGGTACATCACTGCTGTGTGCTCTCATGCACCCCTCTCACCTCATGGACTGAGGATGGCACTGAGTAGGCTCTAGTTTTTTCTTAAAGTCAGAAGGACCACAAAAAGTAAACAATTTGAACCCATAAAGGGTATAAAAGTGAAAATCACAACTGAAGACCATCACAAAAGAAGACTTTCAGAACTGTCTGAGAAAGTGGCCAGAATGACGAAATAAAGTAAGGGAGGGTGTTTTAAGGGGAAAAAATGGTAATAACTTTTACATTTTTAAAAAAAAATCAGCTTTCATCAATTTGTGTAAAACTTCCTATACTATGAACCTGACAAAATTTATCAGAAAAAGAAAAAAAAAAAAACTAGATAATGGATATTTTATCTGGTAGATTGGAGTGATAGCTGTCAAGCTGTATGCAAAATGGCCAATGATATAGACTGGACCTCTATCTCTCTGTCTCTCTGCCTCTCTCTCTCTCTCACTCTCTCTCTCTCTCCATCTTTCTTTCTACTAATGATCATTTTGCATAAAATTAGACAAAACTCCAGGTCAGATGTAGAGTATATTATTCCCTAAGGTCATATGATCTTAACTGATTATGGAATCTGCCTAAAGGACAAGAAATACATATAATAAAACACTAATCTGTTTCATCTCTTTATTTTTTAAAATAAAACTGTGCATATATTTATTGAGTACTGCATTTTGATGCATATACAAATTACAAATTACGATGACTATGGAAAATAGAATTGAATGAAATATAGTTCAACAAAATAACATGCAAATGAATCTTTTGTAGTGTACAAAAGTAATTCCCACTGCTTAAAGAGGCCCTACAGATTTTCATTCTTTGTGAAAACACCCTCATCAGTGAGGGCAGACATGGCTTGTCTTCATAGCTGTATAAGAGATTCTTCCAGACACTCTAAACCTATGCAAAACAGGTTAGGTAAAACTCTTGAAGACATTGGCTTAGGGAAAGACTTCATGAACAAAACTTCTATAGCACAGGAAATGGCTGAGGAAATCAAAAAATGGGACCTCATTCTTTTAAAAAACTTCTGCACAGCAAAGGAAACAACCAACAGTGCAAACAGGCAACCAACAATGTGGGAAAAAATCTTTACCAGCTGTTCCTCAGATAAAGGGCTATTATCTAGAATATATAAAGAGCTCAAAAAAATCAGCCCACCCAAATTTAATGACCCAATTCAAAAATGGGCATCTGAAATGAACAGATATTTTGCAGAGGAAGAGGTAAGAGCAGCTAAGAAGCATATGAAGAAATGCTCAACATCATTAGTCATTCAAGAGATGCAGATGAAAACAACATTGAGATTTCATCTCACTCCACATAGAATGGCTGCCATTTCAGAATCAGCCAACGGCAAATGTTGGCGAGGCTGCGGAGAAGAAGGAACCCTTCTCCACTGGTGGTGGGACTGTAGACTCATACAACCCCTGTGGAGATCAGTTTGGAGAATCCTCATAAAGCTAAGATTGATGATCCCATTTGACCTGGCCATTGCCCTGCTAGGTATATACACACAAGAATTAAAAGACTCATATCACAGTGACATATGTGCACCCATGTTTATAGCAGCCCAGTTTGTGATTGCTACATCTTGGAAACAACCCAAGTGTCCATCAACTGGAGACTGGATAAAAAAGCTGTGGTTCTTCTACAGAATGGAGTACTACTCTGC
>PVIR01000803.1:10883-36181 GCA_004026965.1 Petromus typicus | reverse complement strand
TCTCTGTATTTCCACTGGATCAGTGTTGGCTTCCTTCTTTTCATTTCTAATAGCGTGGATTTGAGCCTTTTCTTTTCTTTGTTTGAGAAGGTTGGCTAAGGCTCTGTCAGTTTTATTTATCCTTTCAAAAAACCAATTCTTTTATTTGTTAATTTTCTGCATCATTCTCTTAGTCTCCATTGCATTAATTTCTGATCTGATCCTTATGATTTCCTCCCTAGTATGAGCTCTTGGTTTGCTTTGCTTCTCTTTTTCTAGTAGTTTAAGGTTCAGCATTAGATTGTTAATTTGAGCTTGCTCTGTTTTCTTCATATGGGCATTTATTGCTATGAATTTCCCTTGTAGAACTGCTTTCATTGTATCCCATAAGTTCCTGTACATTGTACTGGGGTTATCATTCAATTGTAGAAACTGTTTAATTTCTGGGCTGGGAAGTTAGCTCAGTGGTTCTGGTGCCTGTCTTGCAAGTGCAAGGACCCGGGTTCGATCCCCGGTAACCACATACAATACTGGGTGTGGAGACTCACCCCCAGCAGCAACCAGTATCACATACCACAGTGCTGGGCATGGTGGCTCACGCCTGTAATCCCAGCACTCGGGAGGCAGAGGCAGGAGGATTGCTATGATGTGAGTTTGAGACTGAGATCAGGGCCAGCCTGAACCACAAAGCAAGACCCTGTCTCAAACCCCCCCCAAAAAAGAAACTGTTTAATTTCATCTGTGACCCATTGGTTAGTCAGTAGTGTATTGTTCAGTTTCCATGTCTTTGTGATTTTATTTATTTATTTATTTATTTTACTCTTCTTCTCTAGTTTCAAGGAACTATGATCTGAGAGTATATAGGAGACAATTTCAGTTCCTTTACATTTACTTAAACCTGTTCTATGAACTAGCACGTGATCTGTTTTGGAGAATGATCCATGAGCAGCTGAGAAGAATGTAAATTCTCACTTAATGGGGTGAAATACTGTGCAGGTATGTATTATGTCCATTTGTTGAAGAGTTTGGTTTAGCTCAAGCACTTCTTTACTGATTTTCTGTCCAGTTGATCTGTCTATTTGTGACAGTGGGGTATTGAAGTCCCCTACTATTATTATATTGCTGCTTATCTAGCTTTTCATTTCCATTAATGTTTGTTTTATATAGCTAGTTGCAGTAGAATTTGGGGCATAAATATTTAAGACAGTTATTTCTTTCTCTTGGATAGTTTCCTGTATGAGAATATAGTGACCTTCTTTGTCTCTTTTAATCAGTTTTGGTTTAAAATCTATTTTGTCTGCAAATAAGATAGCTACTCCTGCTTTTTTGAAGTTTCTTGTTGCATGGAGAATTGTTTTCCATCCCTTTACTTTCAGTCTGTGGCTTTCTCTCTGGATTAGGTGTGTCTCCTGTATGCACCAAATTAAGGGATCTTGGTTTTTGATCCATTCTGCCAGTCTGTGTCTCTTAATTGGTACATTGATACCACTGACATTAATAGTTATGACTAACGTGGATAGACTTAGGGCTGTCATGATTTCCTGTTCTAGGCTCTTTTATTCTTTGATTTTGTTTTTTTCCCATTAGTTTCTTGTTTGGCTTAGTGCGATGACTCTGCTGGGTCTCACGGGTTTATGATTTTCATTTTTTTTCCTCCAAGATATCCTTTAGGATATTTTGTAGTGCGGGTTTTGTATACATGAAATTTTAAAGATGTTCTTTGTTGTGAAATTTTATTTCCCCCTCAATTTTCATATATAACTTTGAAGGGAAAATCAGCCTGGGTTGGAAGTTTTCCTTTAAGATTTGAAACACTTCACTCCAGGCTCTTCTTGCATTGAGTGTTTGGGTTGAAAAATCTGCTGTGATTCTCTGATGAGCTTCCCTTTGTAGGTGATTTTTTTTAATTTTCTCTAGCTGCTTTCAATATTTCATTCTTTATTTTCATATCTGGAACTTCTATAATTAAATGCCTAGATGTGGGTTTTTGTATGTTTCAGCCCTATGGAGTTCTGTATGCTTCGTGTATCTGGATGTCTAATTTTCTTTCTTTGCCTGTGAAGTTTTCTGCTATTATTTCTTTGAACAAATTTTTTATATCTTTTGTATCATCTCCTGCTTCCTCAGTAATTGCAATCAACCTTATGTTATTCTTCTTTGAATCATCTAGATGCTGTTGAATAAATTTCTCATGGTCTTTTGTCTTTTTCCATAAATTATGTCTTTCCTGTTCATAGGCTGTGATCGTGTCCTCTAGATCTGAGATTCAGTCTTCTACAGTGCTTATTCTACTGCATAAACTTTCATTTTCTTTTTTGGTTGCCTGGGCTTCTATTTGTAGCTGTTTAAGAGGTTCCATTGCTTTTGCTATCTCTGATTCTATTAGATCCTTGATTTCCTCTTTAGCTTTATTAGTTATGCCATTAACTATGTCCAGTATCTCTGTTTTCATCTCAGAAGTCATTTATGATTTCCATTGTATGAGATCTTCTCTAGTTACCACTTCAGAGAGTCCTGGTGATTGAGTTTCAGATTTCTCCATTTCCCTTCCCCTCATATTACTTTGGGGTGAGGATCTCTGCATTTGAGATTTTGAATGTTTCCTCATTTCTGAACTTTTGTCCCTGCTGTTGTATTTGGCCTTATAGTTGCCCTATTATCTGGTGATTTTTGTTGCAAGCTTCTTTCTTCCTAATATTTAGGTCCCTTAAGATTAGCACTAAGTCTTAATGGTTTCAAACACAACCCAAGAAAAGCACTAAGCATTAACAGTATCAAACATAACCGAAGAAATGGTAAACTGGTAGTTGTTACTCTGAGCCCTCCAACCTCATAAGCCAGAACTATGATCAAATGCCCAGACTTAAAATTAACCACGGATATATTAACACCATTCAAGCATCACCTTTTAGAAGTGAAAGGGTTACCAAGGAGTTAGGTGGCAGAGATATAGAGGAGGGAGAGATTAGTAATAAGATTAATGGATGCAATGAAATAGAGAAATGGAGACTAGCAGAGTGGGCACAGAGTAGAAAAAAGGGAGATATGAAGGGGAAAAAGGAGAAGAAAAGGGAAGGAAGAAAAAGAAAAGGAGCAACAAGAATAACAAAAACACAGAACTAAATAAAACAAACAAACAGAGATAAAAACAGAATAGGGTAAGAATGAGTCTACTAACAGCCAACTGTTTGAGGCGATATGGACTGAGACACACAGTTTGAAGTTTATAGGTCACAGGGAAAAAGAGCTGTGAAGCTGTAGGCTTTCCACTGATGTGAGTCCAGTGTCCTGTAGGTGGCGCGGGACCCAGAGACTCACCAAAGACGAGGTTCGTAGGTCTCAGAGCAGGGACTCGCCGCTTTCAGTATGGTGGGATGGAGGTCCCAGTTGGCGTCCAGAGTTGGAGTGTCTCAGAGCTGGAAGCCTTGGGGTGGCCAGTTCACTGTGGTAGAGATGATCTTGGTTGATCCCACAGTAGCTCAGAGATGTCTTCTGGCAGCGCGGATCCTCAGCCATAGAGCAGTGGGCGGGACTTCCTTGTGCTTGTACTTTGTCTTCTCCCTTGAGTCCAGATCTGGGAGTGTTACGCCCTTTACCGCAGCTGCAGGAGGCCTGGCACGCAGTTCTGCTCCTTGCCATGAGCTTGTGTCTTGGAGGGGGGCTGCACACTGTCTGTAGTTGCTAGGTTCCTGTGCTGGGGCGCCTGTACGAGGTTCAGCAGGGTGGACCGCCCCTCTCCCCTCTGGGGAGAGGGAAGAAGGGACAGACTGCTCCCTAGGTCGCTCTACTTTCTTTGGCCTTAATCAATATTTGCTTCTGATCTCTTCGATCTAGGTTTCTCTGCTGTCTTTCCTTTCCTTCCCCACAACTGCTGTTTTCAGATTTAAGAACAATTTATATGGAGGCAGTGGTCTCCAGATTTTACCATTTGGCCATCTTCCCAGAATTCCTGGTAAGATATATTTAACATACAGTTCACCATTCCACCATCTCAATATACAATATAGGGTATTGAAATATATTGACATTGGATTTGTGTCTTTTCTTTTTTTTTAATTATCTTTTTTTTTACTTTCAATTAAAATAATTTAAAACATTATGTAATAGTTGTAAAAATAATATAAAAATTACTCACTACCCTAAATTTGTTATATTTGCTTTATCACTCTTACTATATGTATGTGATTAGACATATTATTTTTCAACTATTTGAGTTAACAGATCTCATATCCCTTTATCTTGAAATACTTCAGTGTATTTTTTCTAGGAATAGAGTATTTTATTAAACACTTGTAAAGAAGTCATATCAGGAACTTTAACATGTAATAATACTTTAATACGTAGTCTACATTTATGTTTTATGAATTATTTTGTCTTTTGGAATTTTTTTTTTATCAAGCAGGATCCAAGATCACTGATTACATTGTTACTCTGTCTTTTGTCTTAAATTAATATTTAATCAGACTTTTTCTACCTATTTTTTAAATGGTATTCAGACATGCTTTTATAAAACACCCCTCAGTTGGGTTGGTTTGTTGGATGCTTGTACATGTTTAGCATTTGCAACCCACTTGAGGTTTCAATAGTCTTAATCATGTGTCTTTTTGGTATCACCTCCGCAGGCTGATATCTGTTTACTTCTGTCTGATAATGTTAATTGGATCATTGGTTGATGCATTTCTGATTTCTCCACTGTATTGTAGTATTTTCCTTCTCAAACTGGTAATCTGTCTCATTAAGTTTCCAGTTCTAAAGTATCAGAAAGTCTTTTGTGCTCCCTGGCTTATCTCCCTGGTTAAGCATGGGGTCTGGCAGTAGTGCATCCTGGCTGTTTAAAAACAACAGCAAAGGATCTGAATAAGGTACAAACAAACTCAATTTATTAAAAATAACTGTTTTGGAAAGGAACCCACCTATTATTATTTAATCTTTTATCTGTCACCTTTCATCTTTCTTTTTAAAATCTTAGATAACTACTAAAGTATTAAATAGTGTCAGATTCATTTGTTTTAATCACATATTGACTTTGTTGTGTGAATATTTCTGGAACTTTTTATTAGCCCATCTCTAGATTCCTTAGTCTTTTCCTTTATTTCACATAAATATGTTTTCTGTAAATACTATTACTCGTATTGATTAAAATGGAATTGGATCGCATTGTAAAATCAGAATATGTGAGTTTCCAAATACTGCTTTCTTGTTCCAAGATTCCTTTGGGTATTAAGAATCCTTTGAGATTCTACATGAATTTCAGGGATTTTTAGTTTAATTTCTCTGCCAAAACGTAAAAATTTTGAGAAGGATAACATTTAATCCATAGATTGTTTTGGATAATATTCTTATATTACTAAATCATTCAAAATATAAAAGCAGAATATTTTACATGGCTTTGATTTCAAAATAATGTTATTTAGAGTGTAGTTTAGGAAGTGTTCCCTTTTATTATTGGAAAGAGTTTGTAAAAGATGAACACTAATTTTTAAAAATGTATTATATACTATTGCAGAAAAATAATCTGATCTAGAGCACTTTTCTTTGGGAAATATTTTATCAGTTCAATCTATTTACTAGTTTAAAATCTATTTGTATTTTCTAGTTTTAATGATAGATTATTTTAATCCTCGGTTCCAAGTTATGAAATTTGTGAGCATAGAAGTGTCCGTAATATTGTTATAATTTTTACTTCTGTAAAATAAAAAATGATTCCCTCACATTTGCCTTGAATTTAACATTTTGTTTGTTTTTCTTAATTTCAGGTTTCTTCACTATTGATCTCATCAAAGGATTTCTAGTTTTACTGATATTCTGTTATTTTTTGGTCTTTATTTTATTCATCAGCATATTACCTCAATTTATTGCCTTTTCTCTGCTACCTTTAGTTTAATTTGCTGTTATGGCTTATATCCTGACACCCCTCAAAGCCTCAGGTGCTTGGAGGTGGAGGTTTTCAAAAGTGATTTCATCTTGGAGGTGTTACGGCTAAATGTCAGGTTAGAAAGTGAGGACATTTGGAAGAGGTAAGTGCTGGGGGTGTGGAACAGAAGGGATTTATTTTTTTTGTGCTCCACTCTACTTTCTCTCATTCTTATCTCCCATAACGTTTACCTTTGCTCTGTAGGCCCTACCTTATAACTTTTCTGATATGGAGCTGGCTGAATATGCACTGAAGTTTTTATAAACTGGGAACAAACCTTCTCTTCTTGCAACTGTAGAAACTTGAGTATTGTGTCTCAGAGACAGGGTTTACTGAGACAGATTTTTGTACTAGAGAATTAAATTAATCACTGTCCCACCCTGGCCATGTCATTCAGAAGCTTTTAAAATTGATTTGCAAAGAGAATTTGGAAAGGATTGGCAATGCTGGCTGAAGAATTGGAGAAGTCCTTGGGGCCAGGGATTTAGCTCAAAGTGGTACTATGTCTGGACTAAGTTCAAAACAACATTATTCTGATATAAATACAGACAGCAAAAACTTAGTTTAAGAGTTCTGGTTGAGCACAAGGTCTCCACTGGCAGTTGGACACCAAACCATCTTCAGTACTATGCTGTGAGAAAGTTGTTTTGCATTTTTCTCAAGTCCTGAAACAGTGGGAGACTGAGTTTAAGGATGATGATCGAATCTGGTGGAGAAAACTTCAAGGCACCTCAACATTCAGGCTGTGGATAGACCTTGATACTGTTAGCCAGATTTAAACTTTAAGTCAGAAACAAAAATATCCATTTGAAAAGTTTTCAGTTTCTCAGAAAGGAAAGGCCTGTGGCTGGATCCCTGGGAGTATTAGTGTTAAAAAGAAGCCAGATACTTTGTGTCAGGAGGCACTGAGGTCACATGAGGTCCCTAAAGGACCCCACCCATCACAGGCTCAAGATTGCATGATTGTAAAGCTTTCATTTGAGAGGGAAGGCTTGGGGCAGTCTGGCTGAGCAAGGCCATGTGGGATATTTATCTTCTGGGAATCATTTCACAATGCCTAGCCACCCATGCACTCAGAGGGGACATAGCTTCTTCTCCAGCTGTGGAAAATATTGACATCATCCACATGATGTTGGTTTTATAGATATGCAGAATATCAGTTATGGGGTCAAGGAGGGTTCCAAAAAGATTTCAGAAAGCCTGGGTGGCCTAGCATTATAACCAGGAAAAAGCAGTCCATGAAGCTGTAAGAGTGAAACAGAAAGTGCAGTGGGTACCACGGAAGTTGAGAAAGCTGGTGATATGGAATACTGGAGGAAAGCTGTAAGCAGTTACCAAAGCCACCCTGTCATGAGGCAAGGTCACAGGGGTGGGGCTGCCCACACTGTTAGTGGTTCACATCAGGAGTTGCTATGTTTAATCTGCGGGGTTTGGCCTTGGTTTGGTCCAATGAATTATGTTCTCCTTTTACTTTTTGGAATGTGAATTTTCACCCTATCTTGTTGGCTAATAATTTTTTATTTCTTTTTTTTTTAAAGAAGTTCTTAGGACTTGGACTTTTCAACAATGCTAGAACTATGAGAACTTTGGCAACTCTTAGCGATAGACTAAACACATTTTTCATAAAAGATGTACATGAGGCCAGGGATTTAGCTCAGTGGCTCCGATGCCTGTCTTCAAGCACAGGGGGCCAGGTTTGATTCCTGGTAACCACATACAACAAGACTGGGTTTGGAGACTCACACCCAGCAGCAATCAGAACCACATACCACAGTGCCTGTGTAGAATTACCCAGTTTTTTTTAATCTGAATGTCAGGCTAAACTCTCATACACACTCATAGATGGGGATTTGGGGAGGTGATTGAACAAGATGACCTCTATTATTCAATGTGATGCTAGGATGTGGACCAGGACAGAAGAGGTGAGCCAGCTGCTGACCTAGAAGGGGCTTATCTCTTCTCCATCTCCCCCTTTCCATCTCTACCTGGCTACCATAAGATTAGTGGCTGTTCTTCTCTGGCCCTTCCCTATGCACTTTATTGTTGGGAGCCAGTGGATGATTGCCTAAAAATTCTACAAATTGTGAACAAAATGAACCACTTTCCCTTTAAAATCATGATGTGTATATACAATGTACCAATAAAGATTTCAATTAAAAATATGGATATTGGGGATAGTGTTTGAGCAATGAGGAAATTAAGACATGTATGTATATGTATGTATGTATGTATGTATGTATGTATGTATGTATGTATGTATCTTTTAAGACAGGGTTTCTCTTTGTAGTTCAGGCTGGCCCTGAGCTCAGCATCAAACTCATAGCAATCCTCCTGCCTCTGCTTCCCGAGTGCTGGGATTACAGACGTGAGCCACCATGCCCAGCGCTGTGGTATGTGGTGCTGATTGCTGCTGGGTATGAGCCTCCACGCCCAGTATTGTATGTTACCAGGGATTGAACCCAGCCCCCTGCTCTTGCAAGACAGGTGCAGGAAGCGCTGAGCTAAATTCCCAGCCCTAAAACATGTATTATCCTTTTACTTTGATTAGTATAATGTTAAATTGTTCTTTTGACATCTTTTCTAACATAAGTAGTTACCACTATGAATTTTTCTCCTAATACGTCTGCTGCTGTACAATACTTTATTTTCATTAATCTGATAATATTTCCTAGTTTTCCTTTTGATTCATTCTTTGGACTTCGCTGCATTGGATGTTTCCTCAATTTCCTGTACACCACTGATTATTTTTCATGGTCTTATAAGGTTAATTTCATCAATTTTTGGTGTGTTTTCATATGTCTCTGAAAGTATAAGGTCTTGGAGCTTCTTATACTGCCATCACACTGATATGCTTTCCAGAAATTATTTTTGAGTAATGAATTAATTTGAAAACAGTTTTGATTGGATGATGGAAGAAATATGTAAGTACACAATTATAGTTATAGGTTTAAATTACAGCAAGAGCATTGATAAGTGTGCTTTAAAAGAACAGAGGTTTGGGCCGGGGAGTTAGCTCAGTGGTTCCGGCGCCTGTCTTGCAAGCGCAAGGGCCCGGGTTCGATTCCCTGGTAACCACATAACAATACTGGGTGTGGAGACCCACACCCAGCATCAACCAGTACCACATACCACAGTGCCAGGCGTGGTGGCTCACGCCTGTAATCCCAGCACTCGGGAGGCAGAGGCAGGAGGATTGTAATGTGAGTTTGAGGCTGAGCTCAGGGCCAGCCTGAACCACAAAAGCGAGACCCTGTCTCAAAAAAAAAAGAACAGAGGTTTTTGAGACAAAGTAATTGGCTTAAAATTATATGCCCTACAATGAAAGCTCTTTGTCATTAGAAATTATTTTCTACATGTTATTTTCTTTGTTTAAAAACTTGAGGTTATTATGCATATTTGAAATAAAATGTGTTTTCAGTGTAAAATGAAAAGATATATTTTAGAAATAATATTTAAACTGGTGAATGTCACTGACTTACTTGTTAATATTTTAACTATTATTACTACAATATAATAACTATGCATATATTAGTGTTCAGAGAATACATGACTTTCTAATTGATCTCTTACTACATTTTTAATCATTTTTAAAAACTGGTAAAGTCGATTATTTTTGAGATCTTTATGTGTGAGTGAATCATAATATGTTAAAATATCTAGATGCCACCATTCTTAATGTTCTATTAGTTTTGTAAAATAAACTATTTTTATTTGTTATTTTAATATTTATTATTGATCTGTAACTAAGAGTACAAAAATCATTTAATTATGCCCTGTATTTCTCTGTTATTTTCAATGAGCACTATAGCTGAATGACAGTAAAAATAATATTTTATCTGCCACTAATTGAAATCATTTATATACCCCAGATATCATCTTACCACTTGATTTGCAAAAACTTTACTCATAATAATCAAGTGACGTGTATGCGACTATCATCTTCTCTTCATATGTAAAGAAGCTAAAAGTAACAACTCTTTTTTTTTTTCAGACTGATACTTCCATCAGTGCAAAGTTACTTTATAGCCACATGAGTTGACAAATTTAAGAAATTATTCAACCTATTCTGTAGAAGTATGATTAATATCAGATGAATTTTATTTTATTTTCCTTGCCAATTTTTCCTCACTCATTTAACCTTTAAGTTGGACTATCATTCATTTTTAAAATATTATCATATGCAATATTGTCAAGATGCATAGGTAATATACAAGAGTTCTACTGTCTCTTATCGTTATACTTTTACACATATGTGCCTGAAATGTTCTTTATAATTTTGTATTGTGTATTTTTTCTATTCTTTCATATAAATGAAATATCACTTTATCAAGACAGAATTTTATAAGATTCAGTCCTTAACAAAAAATCCTTTCCTTTTTATATTAATGACAATGGACACATCTGTCTTCCACCTTGTATAACTGACAAAAAGTGTACTGGCTGACAAGAAAGTACCTTATCTTCATTGTTTCAGTGAGGTAGAACTCTCAGGCAATGTTTTGGATTCCAATGACAAATCTAAGGATAGAGATAGCAATACTGAAGATGATAATGATTTCCTGAAGGGTGGAAATAAAAACACTTGGGCAAAGTCTATTTCAATCTTTCATTATAGAATTCATTTTTGCAGAAAGATAGCCCTTGAGGGCAGCGAAATTCTATTTCTATGCCCTTCATTTTACGTTTAGCATAAGGAATCAAGTGAGCAAAGCTTCAAGTAATATTAAGCTTTATTAAAACAAACAAACAAACACTCAAACAAAAAACCATACCTGACTTTCCCCAGCATAAGAGCTGATTTATTCTTGTATCTTTCTAAATATCTCTAGGAGAGTACAAGTCCTGCACTTCACAATAAAAAAAAATCAAATAAGATTTAAATAATCAAGTTAAATCTAAATAGTTTTGAATATGTTACAATGGTTGCAAAATATATATTTGAAAAATATCCATTTCAATATTTAAGATAGTAGTGATGTGATGCTTTGTTAAAGAAAGGTTTGACTATTTAAATTTCCCTTAAAATGGATATATAAAGAAGAATTATTTCCTCTATATACTTATTTTCTTGTTACTAATACCTGGAAGAACTGTCCAACATATTCTGTAAAAATTCACTGTAAAAATATTTTACACTCTGTTTGATTTTGGTGTCTGTTATAGCTACTCAGCTCTGCTATTTTATCATTGAAATAGTTCATGCTATAGTATGAACACATAATAGTTCAACACACCCAGGACTGAATACGGCTGTGGAGTGATACAAAGTCATTTCCAGCAGTATATGGGGTCAGATTTGTTCCACATACTCTAGTTCAACAAACTTACTCTATAGTACAGTTATTGAAGTGCATCTTGGGGTTTGAAAAATATTTAAATTCAATAGTAGTGAGAAAAGCCTGGGAAACTTTCATTAAGCTGAGAATCTTAAAAATACTTTTCAGTCATACAATTTTTTATTCCTTTCACTATATTTTACTCATTATAATCTCAGCTATCTGACTCTCTAAAATATCCATTATATATTGTACCCTTATTCTAGGTCAATGTTACCTAAACTACAGTCAGACATAAATTCTGGAATACTACATTTACCATAATAAGCCATGGATGCCCTAGATCATCAAAGATCCCTTGAGGGATCTAATAGTACTGTGATTACTCTATGAGGAGTTGTGAAAATGAAAAATGTACTGGGTGGGAAAATTAAACCTTGGTGAATCTTCCTCTTCTAAGCTCTCTAAATTTTATTAAAAACCAATGGACTCATACCCAATCAGCATGCTCTAGGTCCCATAAGTAATTTGGGGATAGTGGTATGAAAATACCTATCAGTGTGCTGCTGTGCAGGCTGGGAGCAGACCTCACAATGGATTCCTGGGCTTTGACTAATGTCTCCACTCTGACTTGGTAATCTCTGCAAAGATCAAGTGGCTATTAAGGAAAAAAAAACTACACCAACCTTTTAAAAAATTAGAAGAGCATGACTACCAGTGAAATGACAGTGATTTCCTGGAGAAGCACTCTTACAGGTGAAAGATCACCCTATCCAGGCAAGAGAAATGTATGCATTATTTATATGATATGTCTAGGGGCTGCATGAAAGAAGAAATCCCACTCTAGGAAGTGCCTTTCTCAGCAGGACTATTTTAGTTAAAGTGTACCAAGTGGTCTAATGCGTTTTCATAATATGAGTTTAAAAGGAAAAATAAATATAATATTATTTCTTCTGGATATGTGTCTATTTAATAACACAATTAGTGAATAATATAGGTGAAAATAAATTGGGTATCTAGTATGGCATTCCTGTAAAGATTTTATAGAGGAAGGAACAGCTACACAAGTTATCTGATTTGTACCTTGTTTTGTATTTATCATTATTTAATGTATGTATTGAACCCTGAAGAATATTGTTTATTCTCAAACCCAGCTCTCTCTGCTTAATACCCTACCATAAAACTTCTTGGGAGCAAAAAAGAACTAATTTTATTGCCTTTGGGTTACATTATTATTTAGATAAAGAATGTCACCCCTCATAGTTTTATCATCTTATATTTATGACTTTTAGAAATTAACGGGATCATGGGGATGATGCAGCTGTCTTGGTGTTAGGAGACAGAGTCTGGTCAGAAGAGGTAGGACACTGCCAGTGTGATCTGGAAGGGCTTATCTCTCTTCTAGATTTCTCCTTTCTCTCTGCTTTCTGGCCACCATGATAAGGAGCTTTTCTCCAGTAAGCTTCTCTTTCATGTTAATTCTGACTTAGATCAAGTTGACTACGGATTGTAACCATTATTCAAAATAACCCTCTCCTTTAAAAAAAAAAATGAATGTCAGGTACTATATCTCTGCCATGAGAAAGGGACTCTCAGAAATTTTGGTATCAGCAATGAAACTGTACTGTGACTTTTATTAATTATTATGGTTTAAAAGTCTTTGAACTGGTGCACAGAAGGAGTTTGGAAAAATTTGGAGAGGCTGGCTAGAAAACACAAAATTCTGTAAGCTAAACATGATGACTGATTATAATCTGAACTAAAAAGACCACCATATTATTAGAAATGAGACATTAAAGACCAGCCTCAGGAGCTTGAATTTGGGAAAATTAGGAGTTATACTTGATACCATGTTTTACTCTCTAGCAGATAATGTGGACACATTTTCCCCATGTTTTGAGATTTTGCAAGTTTAAACACAGTGGACTAATTAAGCTGGAGGGAATAAATTTTAAAACGGAAAATTATTTCATGCTGTGGCATGGGTATGGTTGGTAGATATTAGCCAGGTCTACAGTGAAAAAAAAGACCACTTGGAAAGTTTTTATTTTCTAGAAAGAATGGCCTGAAAACTTGGAAAAGAGGAGTACTTGGTTGTGGAAAGGATTAGAAAAAAAAATCAAGTATCAGAACAATAGGAAAGATCCTTTGAGGTCATCAAATAATCTTTATTATCCTCCCTTTTCCAGCTCAGTTCTACAAAAGTGACTATTGTTGATTGAAGAAGAGAGCCCCGGGGGACCCTGCTCAAGAATGATCACCTAGGGAATTGGTTTCCCAGGATTTGGTTAATGTCATCAACCATTGATCTATTAGGAGCTTCTGGAGCTATGATGCAAGGTAGTTCAGCTACTGATTGAGCTTGTGGCAGATCTTGATGATACTAATTTTATAGGTATGCAGAATGCAAGAGTTATGGGATCAGTTATTCTCAGTTTCTGCCAATAGCTATCCCACAGGAATAGAGAGCTTCCAAAGTCTTTCACAGGTTATGTTTCTTCTTGCTGCAAGTGGAGAACATGGATGTGTAGCATTTAATGTTTGTTTTTCTTGTGGGTTTTGGTGGTTTGTTTGTGTATTCTGTTTTGGTTTTTATTTGTTTGCTTTTGTCCCATACCTTTCTATACTCCTATTCTTTACTTTTGGAATGGAAATATTTACCCAGTGACAATGGATGGTAAAAGTTTTTTTATCAATCATGAAACTTAAGAATTTGATGACTCAGAGATAAACTGTATCTACTCTGCATACACAGATAAACATGAGTGACATATTATGTTTAGATCAAGAATGACACCCCAAGATCTCATGTGTTTGTAAGCAGAGGTTTTGTAAGAGAAATGAATCATGAGAGCAATCTAATTAACTTTCTTTTAAGATGTGAAGTCTGAATGAAAGACCCAAGTGTGATTCAAAAGAGTATCTCTCACTTTTAGGCCACTCCCTTCTCTATCTGATTCCTGGTCACAGGATGTAAGTTTTTTTTTTTTTTATTACTAATCTCTTCTGTGAGACTGATTGTACCTTGGAACAAACCCAAATAGACTATAAATATGAGTCAAAATAAACTTTTCTTCCTTTAAATTGTGAATGTGAGAAATTATGACTTGGTGATGGAAAAATGATTGAAGCAAATGGGTAAAAGTTAAAAAGAAAAAATATCAGTAAATGAATATTAACATTAAGTCTCTTTTGTTGGAGTATTTCCTCATACTAATTTGTCTCAAATCCTAGATCAATCTATGCAGTGTTGTTTAACTGGGCAGAATCCTCATGTCTTTCTACATTCAGTTTTGTTCATGACTAAATGCTTTTGACAATTTTCCTGATGTGATTGGAATTAAATTTCCTTTTTCCTCTCCAAATTTAATGATCATACTGTGCAATTACATGGGAGTAAAAGTGAACACCTGTGTCTAGGTATATGTTTATCCTGTGGACACATGAAGAATGATACTTAATTAGCTCATTGTTCCTTCTTCTGTGAATCTTTCCTTAGATTCCAAGTTTTTTAAACAACTTAAGTTATCCTAGTGATGTAGGGAGAATAAATATAACCCCCAAACCTGCTAGATACCTTAAATGGGAGTTTGTGTGCTATAAAATCAAAGGATGAATTCTAGGAACAATGGACATTAAGAGTACAAAGAATTTATTGAATGATAGCTTCTGTCTAAGAGGCAGAAGGAGGCCCAGAAAGTGAGTTGCTGGCTCACACTACGTCTCAAAAGCTTTATATTGTGTGAATTCATTAGATAATGTGAGTTCAAAGTGAGAAAAAGCTATGATCAACCAATAAGATCACAGTAAGTATAGTCAGAGTCACACGGATGATACTGATTAAATACTGATTAAATGGGGAAGCATACCTGGAAGGAACAAGGGTTTCAGAAAGAAATGGGCTGGTAAAGTTTTGGTTCCTGCTCAAAGTGATAGATACCTGTTTAGAATATCAGTCACTGCTAGTCATCTCCAGAGGAAGCATCTGAGTACAGTATGTTTTTTTCATTTTATAATGCTGATCTTCTGTCTATTTTCTGGATTGTCTATTATATTAACTTCTGGAGGACTGGCCCTGTCTAACTCCCTGCAAGATGTATAATTAACTTAGCTTTCTATAATAAAAGATCTTTTAAAATAGTATACTCATGTTATTTTTAAATTTATTGTTTAGAATGCTAATGAATGAATTTTACATTTGAATTTTACATCTGTAGTATACAAAAAAGAGGGCTGAGAATTTAGCTCAGTCGTTCTGGCACCTGCCTCACAAGCACAAGGTCCTTAGCTCAATCCCAGGCACATGCGTGTGTGCGCGCACGCGCACACACACACACACACACACACGTACAGAAAAATAGAAACACAAAATTGTAATCAAATCATCATTAAATTAACCTTAGAAAATAAGTGGCATGGAAGACTGAGACCTCATTTGGTTGTTGTTAATAAAGAATCTAGAAAGAAGCTTCAGTAGATTGAAGATGACATAAATTCTGTTACTTTTCCCTTTGAGAAGAACTCAGTGCTCAATTTAAATTTGGCTGATTTTACCCTTTGTTTCAGCTGACAGAATGCAGTCAAAAGGACTTTCTGAGTTTTTGCCAGATCACAAGAAGTCTTGCATTGTAGTTCCTGTATGAGCTCATGCAGATACTCACTTCTCAGGGCTCTTCCTTTGGTGTACTTCCTTTGGTGACTTTCTTTGGTAAGAAAGTCAAGTGGTATCTACAGAGGCCCACCTGATGAGGAAGCAAGTCTCCAGCTGATAGGCCAAATTGCAATCACAGTCCACCAGCAGCACTGGGTTGTCATCCATACGGAGGAGCAGTCTGGGAGGTGGATTTGTCAACTCAATCAAGCTGCATTTGCTGCAGTCACATGAGACAAATAAATACTGACAACTTGTGTGCTACAGAGCAAGTCAGTGTTGCTTCTGCAAACGTGCAGTTTGGAACTATCTTTTAATGCACAAATAGATAATTAGAATAACAGCAACACAGATATTTGAAGAAAAGTCTGTTCTAATCATAAATATATATTCTTACATGAAAGTTGGAAATGTAAGCACATATGTGTACATACGTGGCCCTTATTTGAAGCAAGCTTAATTTTTTCTGTATATAACATTCTCTTTGAATATATACTCCACAATAAAGCAGTAGAAAAGGGAGCATAGGTACATACATATATACATAGATATTATTATCATAATGTGGTAAAATGTATAGAGATCATCAGTCACATAGTGAAAGAACTTATGAAGTCTTCCTTTGATTCTAGGCCCATGTTATTAAAACTTATACAGTATTTTCAATGTTAACAAGAGATATTTACTGTACAAATTGATTTTTAGTTTTGTAAAAATCTTAAATTGAAATACGACTGGTAAAGGATCCTTGAGCATACACCTCTTCCTGTATCAGCATCAGTCTATTATTATTTCAGGACTGTGTTCATTGACAGATGGTTAGGTTACTCGGTTATGAGGAAGATATAAATATTTCAAAACTGATTAAATATGAGCTTTCAATTTAAAGCATAAAAATATTTTTATAACAACTTCCTTTAGATTAAGAAACTCTCCTTTTACACTCATAAGCAAATGTGTTCATCTAGGATATTGAAGCCAGTTTACCTTGCACAGGAGTCTCAGAATTTGAAAATAAATCCAGAAAAACTCATTGTAGTAGGTGATATTTTTAGGAGTGTTCCTACCAATAAGACATACATTTGACAAATTTTAGATTCAAACAAGTATTCTGCCTCTTTCTGGAGTCCTTACATACAGCTAATTAAGAAAATTGTAAGCAATGAGTATAAAAATTGATGGCGTAGTACAAGAGACATATCCCTCTCTCCAGTATGAAGCCTCAACACAAGTCGCCTGAACATTGGAGTTTTCTCTCAGTCATTAAGTAGGTATAGAGAGGGAAAGGTTTGGTTATACAGTTCTTATTTCATGTGTAGACTTAAGGACTAAGAATGACAACAGAACATGGGCTTAGAAATATATAGGACACAGATGTATAAATATCATTTTATTTATCTAGTATGAGAAACTGAATATATAAATGAGGTCTAAAATATAGGATAGGTACTGTGAAATAGAAAGAAAATATTCAAAGGAAGAGGGGAAATGGGCAGAGGGAAGCAAAGGAGGGAAAGAAATAATTGAATAATGAAAAACAAAAGAAAAATGGAAACAAATATTATATAAAGAGAAAGATATGGTGAGGGTTGAAAAAGAGACAGGGGAATGGGAAAAAATGAGACTCAAGATACTTCAGGTACAAATTCTCAATGATGAATGTGATGATAATGTATATCTAATAAGTATCAATGAATTAAAATAAAAACTAAATACTTCTAATTTTTATTGTCAAAGCTCATTTTTCAAGGTTGCTTTCCAAGCCTATGATACTGTCTCTTACTTTTGTTCTACATGAAGAACTCCATTTCTTTTCCAGACCCAATTTTCTCTGAACCATAATGAGACCATCTACTCTTAGATTAGCCACCTCAATGGTGGTCTACAGTCACCTTTTTGGTCATTTGTTATACAAATGAGACCCATGGACTATTAAGTGACTATTGTGTGAGGAAGATCTATGATGCTAAGGTAAGTGCCAATGAAGGCCATCAGAGTAGATGAGATGATCTTGGGAGATGGCACATAAGGCATATTGACTCAAGGCTTTATAAAGTTGGATATTATGTGAGTCACTTTCTTTGTTGCTGTGACAAAATTTCCTAACCTCCAAACTTAGTGGAGAAGATGTATATTTTTGCTAGCATTTCAGATTGTGTTTTTCTGATGGCATAAAATGGCAAAGAAAATGACCAAGGAAAAGCAGTTCACTCCGTGGTGCAATGAAACAGAGAATGAGGGGGCCAGGGAGCGAGGTTTAACCTTCTATGTCAATAGAACCTACCTCCAGAGTCCTGCCTCCACAGAGCAAGTCATCCATTCCATTCCTATCATATAATCACCTTCCAAAAACTCCATCTACTGATGTGAGGTTCTTGAGGACATCTACAGGTTACCATAACAAATGATAAGGCAAAAATTACAGAGGACAAGAGAGCAGAGAGTTAGAAGGGGGAAAAAAAAGTGAGATATAAGAGAAGCAAAAGGATGTAGTTATGGGGGGATGATCGGTAGCATTAAATTTTCCTCACACCTCAAGGAAATTAGAATTTTTAGCCAGTTAGCCTCCACACTGCTTTTCTTTTTCTCTTTCTTTCTTTCTTTCTTTCTTTCTTTCTTTCTTTCTTTCTTTCTTTCTTTCTTTCTTTCTTTCTTTTATTGTTGCTGTTTGTTTTGTTTTTTATGATATCAGGGATCAAATTAGAGGCTTTGTGCTTGCAAGGCCAGGAACTAAAACCACTGAGCTACATCCACAGCGTTCATACTGCTTTTCATACTGTCTTAGTTTCCTAAATATGCCATGATTCCCTCAGCCCTTATCTATTCTCATCTTGCATGAAGTCTTCATGTTCTTCTCCTTCCCACTGGGTTAGTAATTTAGGCTTTATGATTTTGAATTAACAGTTTCTTTCTCTGGATGTCCTTTCTGTTTCCCCAACGGTAGACTGTGGGCTCTAATAATGACCTTACAATGCATCTTGAACTTTCCTTATCATAAAACTGACTATTAACAACCCTTTTATAAATTAATATTTTCACATTTCTATAATCTCTATGACATATGAAATCACATTAACAATGTATTCTCTACCACTTACAGTAAAAATAAATTAAATGTACAGATGTGATCAAAATAAATGGTAAATATGTAACTTTTACTACTGTAATTTTACTATAGTAAAAAACAGGCTGTCATGAATCCCCATCAAAATATTCTTCACTTCAAATGCATGTATCCTATCATTCTTGGCACTTTATGAAGCAATTCAAGAAGTCTTTCATGAATGTGTGTACAAGTAGTTCAAAAACAAAGTGACTGTTCCTGTTGAGTGCTGTCTAGTGGGAAGGCAAGCTCATAAATGCACCATGATGTGTCCTCATCCACCTCACTCACTAGCTCCAGCATTGCGTCACTTCTGCTTCTCCAAAGTGCACATGACCATGAAAGACAAAAATTTAGAGTTCCTTCAAATTACAGAGGCAGCCAGGATGATACAGATGAGGACACTGGTGAAAGAGGACTCCCAGAACACCTCAGGATATGTGCAAAGCACATTTAAGTGTGTTCAACGCTAACAGAATCATTTTGAAAGGGATTTCTGGCAATATGTCTTTTATTGTATTATTTTTAAATTTAAACTTTCACCATACTTTGTTGAATAAGTAACTAGATGATATGAAGAAGCTAAATTGCATGGATTACCATTTCATTGCACTGTACTTTGGGCTGCAAATTTTACTACTTGCATGAGTCCCGTGAGATTGAAGACTCACACAAGTAAACAAACTTTATTATTCTCAGACAGGCAGTGGGGGGCAATAGAAGCTAATTCTCCCCTTAGGCCCTAACAGGTAGGTCCTATGAGGCAGCTTATGCTGGAATTTACATCCCAAGGCCAGCAGGAATCACTGTGGTCATTGCTGGACACCCTGTTGTGAGAGACACCAGAGCACAGCATGGTTATTCTGGCCAATTTTTGCCTATCTCAGAGTGGTGAACTGCCAGCATTCTTCCTAAGAATTATAAATTAGACAGGAAAAAAAACCTGGATTAGTGAGAAGGTACACAGAAAGCTTTCCAGGTAGTGGCAGAAAAATTTTAATTCAGAAAAGCACCAATTTTTATGACTCCTCTGACTCCTATCTGTATGCTTCAGGACACTTTCCTTTGAGGTATTTATAGTTTGGCCAACATTTTAAATGCTAGTGCTGCCAAAGTTCACTTCTTATTCAGATTCTTTTAATGTTCTCCTCCTCTTCAGATATCCAAACATTACTTCCTATATCCTGATGAGTATATTTATTTTTATCTTAATTTCTTCTTCTGATTCTGCCCTATATACTGACTTATCTATTACATATTTTCAATTATTTGTTCTACAGTCCTCAAAATTCAATATGACCAATAATATGAAAATAAAGTGTCTCTAATCTATATTTTCATCTGTATTCACAACTCTAGACACTGCAACAACATATATCAGGTCACCAAAGGAGACTATTTGGGATTTGTCATAGACTTTGCCTACCATGTCTAAGCAGCTACCAAATTTTTTATTATTTATTACTTTTTGTGTTAAAACTCTTATAGTTTTATAAATAGTCTGAAAAAACTCTTTACCAGATTTATCACTGGGTTTATTTATTTTCAGATTATTCTATACTTTGTTATATTTGAAGTAGACTGCTTCAACATCTGTATGAGACTTTCTATTTATAAAGCCCCTCAGCAAACAAAATAGGTCCTTCCTGACAAAGGTATTGTCTCTGCTTCAATTTTCATCTCATTACAGCCTCCATCACCACCACAGCAGTAACTCCCAAGCATGTACACACTCGTCATGTACAAGCACAGCTATATCATTTCCTCTACATCAAAGGCGCTTCTGTGGTTCTTTGGAGAACTAACAGGTACCTAAAAGCACGAAAATTATCATTCGCTTTGTGAAGATGGAACTCTCACACTCAGACAGTCTCTATCCTGAGATTACGGTGTATGCTTTAAAGGCGCAGTTCTGTTGCTCACAATCACCTTTGAACTCTTCTGACTTCTCTGTCTTTGTCTTTTAGGTTTCATATCATAATATCAATTGGGTTCAGGATACAAGAACTAACTTCACATTTGGAAGGTCAAGCATCACACATATGCTCAAGTCAATATTTTATGAACTGTAAAATTACAGCCTCTTGAAATGGAATTCTTGTGAATTCAAAATCTCATTCTCATTGTTAGAATTCATTCCTCTCTACAATTAACTTTTTCCCTAAATAAATTAAACCACTGTAATATTACAATCAAAATCAATTAATGTGAAATTTAAGTTAATGTTATTTTTTCTAATAAGATATTAACATATAATTAAGAAGTATATTTAGTGGTGATGGCAGCTGCACTGTTTCTAGCTTAATTGATTATCTTCTTTGGAGAATTCTCTAATGCATCATGTTTCTACTAAACCAAATAAAGGTTTACTAACTGAGAACTTATATTTCATGCAAAATATTAGATAGTAAGAGCATGATACTAAAATTATTAAGTAAAAAAGTACATTAGTACTATCACATAACATTTCTCATGTACAAACTCTAAAAAGTTAATTATGAAAAAAATAAATCCCTATGACAATGAGATATAGAAACAAAATCCTAGAACAATTAAATTCTAGAAGATTAATGTTGCCACTTATATTTTGATTACAACAATAAACATAATGCAATTTTGTACTATAAACCTAACACAATTTTCTCATATTAGTTTTAAAATGTAAGTTGATAAGTAACAGTGGCATCTAACTACTCATCAGTAATTATCTGCTTACACTTGAGTGTCCCAACAAGTAACATAAGGTTTAATAATATAGAAGCACTTAACTCTGTTTTTATGTTGTCTTAAAAAATGTTAACCGTCAGCTTAAAGTCTCTGCTGTTCATTTCTTAACTTACTTCTCTCCCTACCTTTAATTAAAATTGATTTTATTGGAATATTTTATATATAATATGATATTAAATATTTTATATTGTATAATATAATATTTTGATTACAAACAACATTGAGAATTTGTTCCAGTACACGACATGACTTAATTCTCATTTTTTCACATTTTCCTGCCCTCCCTACAATCCCCCATCTCCTATATACATAAGCTTTGTTTCCTTTTTATAAAATTAATTTTTTTATTTCCCTTCTATACACCCTGCCACCTTTTCCCATTGAATATTTTCTTACTACTTCATTTTTATCTTCAACTTAAAACCATTTTGTGCCATGACATTAAGCATCTATAGAGCTGTTATGAGTTATATATTTACATGTTTCCATGTGGAAGACTCTTGAAAAGAGATATTCAGCTTTGCCCAGGCACTCTACTTTATATCTATGATCTCAGCTTTCAGAAGTCTGATGCCAGAGGATCTTGAGTTCAAGTCCAGTCTGGGAAATGCAGTCAGATTTCATCTTTCTCACATGCACATAGCAATACACATTTTTTTTTTTTTTTTAAGAATTGGACACTATTAAAGTTCCAGAGCCTTATGGAAGAGCCATTTATTTGTAGAAATCCAGTCTACTCACCTGGCACTGATTTTACTGTTATGAAACTCTGCTCTACTATTGTTAGTTCTTTAATGAGTTCCTTAGATTAATGGTTTCAAAATGTGGTCTCTGGATCAATACCAGTAATTTTTAGAATGAATTAAAAATGTAAATTTCCAGGCTCCAATACAAACATACTAACCTCGAAATTCTGGATTTTAAACCCAACAATTTATGTTTTAATAAGCCTTCTGCAAGATTCTGCTTCCCACCAAAATTAGAGAGACATGACCTTAAAGTAAACAGTTTCATAGCTTTAATAAGTTAAATATTGTACCTGTTTTTTCTAGATGATGCTAATAATGATTAAATGGCTTGCTAGTGGAAACCCCATGTGTTTTAGTTACTTCCCTCATTGTTGAGACAAAATACCCAACACCCAGTTAAAATAGAAAAAGTTTATTACAGCTCACAGTTTGTGGAGGTTTTAGTCCATAACTGGCTGGCTCAAAATCAGGGTGGTGTGAGAGAGAGGCATCATGAGGGAGAAACAGTTCATGGTAGGCAGAAGGTAACAACGCAAGCAAGGGACAACCATAGCTCTTTCTATCCTTTCTGCCTTATTCAGGCTACTTAGGGCAGGCAGTGCTCACACCTTCAATCCTACTGCCCTTGATCTTAACACTGTACCATGAATGAATACCATTGTCACATTCTAGACTTAGCCACCTCTGTAAAAACCCCTCCTATCTCCAGAAGCAGCAGTTAGGGAACATTTAGCAGAAGTCAGAACACTATGCCAAATCAAATTTCTAAATTTCTAGTCCTATGAAAGTTTCTAACATGAAAAATATAAGTTTAAATTTTGAGTCACACACATATACTGATAATGTAAACTTAACATTTACTTTTTAAAGAGTTTACCAAACTTTTGCTGATCAAACAGATGAAATAAACTTAACTATTATATGGGCAATACTCAATGTCCCTTAATATTCAAGAGGTATAGAGGCTGATGTCTCATAGATCTAGAAAGAACTTGGCCAATATCAATCAATAAATTAAATAATTTTTATTTTATAGAACATGTCAGATAGAGATAACAGAAAGTCTTTTATAATCACAAATAATTCCCCCAAAATATTTTAAAATTAAAGATTTACATTCCAAAAGAGATGTATCTGATTAAGCTTACCTATTTAAACCAGACACGAAAAGCTAGATCATTTTCAAATGATTTCATCGCAATTGTAAGGGGTTTTTAAATAATTATATAAAAATACTTTTTTCCTGAATGCAGTCAGAAAAAAAGTTAGTCAGTACATTTCTAATTTGTGTATCTGCATGAATAGACATGCTGCTCTTCAGAAATTAAAATGTTTGCAGTACAAAAGCTCTGTTCCCCTGAAGAAAAGATAGAAGAAATGAATGGAGACAGATTCTCTGTAAATAGTTGAAGTTGTGCCAAAAGGAAATTGCATTTTCTAAGAAGGTCTTGTTGTTGGGGAAAACGCAAGACACAGGCTAAATAAATCAAAGTCCCATTTCAATGAGCCCATCTGAACAAAGCCACATGCACTAGATTCATTACCCTGGAAGATGAGTCAAATCCTTAGAGTTTCCCATGGAGTTCAAATTTGATTTTCAGTTTTTGTCTGATTATTAATATGCTTGGTCAAAAAGGGAGCTAAAATATGTGCTGGAAAAAGTCAAAAATACATATGCTACACTTAGTCATTCCTCCTACCACCTCCTCTCCCCATTAAAATAAGTAAATCAACACAATACCAAAAATTTTCTAAAACTTTGGTTAATCTTACCATTATGTATCAAATATGACAATGAGCTAGGCAGTTCCAAAGCATGAGGTTAAGTAATGTTAGAGCTCCTGGCTCCATGTGAATCTCTCATTTCTATATGATTTAGTGTTTTCACAGAACAGGTTACCAGTTCTACATCTGCCTATGACAGTATTTCTCTTTCATTTCAGTTGGGACCTGGCACAATATTCTAGAATCCCATGACTTCCCCTTAGAAAAACTTTGTAGAATTTTCAAGAAAACTGGAGCCAATGTTTACTCTATCTAAACCATGTGCAACACTATAGGTGCAATATTTTGAGTTCAAGCTCAACAACTTAAAAGTCAGAATGTCTCTTACATGGAATCCTTGTGCTAATAATATACTTCATATTATGTAGAAATCAAAACTAGTTTTGAGACTTATGAGATATATAATACTTGGATCTTTCTTTTAGAATAAACAAACTCAAGTTGAAGTAGTTCTTTCTGAAAGGTAGATTTTATCTATCTAAAGATATTTGTTAATGATTTACAACTGAACTCTGTTGAGTGTATATCATGTATTAGATGGGAAACCCATGAAAGAGAGGTCCAAGAGATATCTCCTCTTTCAGAAAACATGTAGTAATTTAAAATTTCTGCCTGTGTATGTGCCCATAAAATTTATCCAGGAAGAAATTAAATGTATAAAATGATTTATAGGTGGATTAAAAAAGCTTGCAAGTTTGGGATTTCATACATCTTCATGAAAACAGTTATAAATCTTTGTAACCTAAATTGCTTATCCTAGTTCTACAGAAGCAGCATAAACAGAGCAAGCAATTATCTGTAATAAACTTCTTCTTTAATACTGTGGCAATCCCATTTTCTTAACACACTCATCATAATACATCTTGCATTCTCATGTAGGCTCACACTGCACCCCATTTGCTGTGCCTTTGCAAGTGTGCAGATTCTGTAGTTACTACAGTTTAGTCAATGTGGTTATAATAGTGAAAGCTGAAAAAAAATGACAGGGAATACAATCTGAGCTATGGTTTTTGAAAAGTAATATTTTGTTTCCAGGCTAACACATAAAATTTGTGCTACCCATGGAAAAAACATCAGGATAACCTATTCTGTTTCTAATTTTGAGAAAAAAAAA
>PVIR01000803.1:0-10783 GCA_004026965.1 Petromus typicus | reverse complement strand
ACTTGCAAGACAGGCGCCGGAACCACTGAGCTATATCCCCGGCCCCTAATTTTGAGAAAATTAATAGTTGTAGACTCTGCGAAATGTTATATGAATTTTGAGATACTAAATGAATACAGAGTGATGTCATACACATCAATAAATATTCAATTTGTTGTTTTTGAGTTAATATTGATCTATTAGTTTAAATTACGTTAAACACTTTAAAGCTTTAATGTAATGCTGTCAAATGCTGAAATCCTATTGGCCATCGTGAAATAAATGCTAATAATGGAGGGATAAGCTAATCACAGACACTTTTCTGTCTTCAGTGATTTTTATAAAAATTAAAACATGTGCGAAATATTTTCAAAAAAATTGCATGTGTTAATTATAATTCTAGCTTTTAAAAATGTCCATCATATAGATTTTCCTGAGAGATAGTCCTTCTAATTACCTGAGAAATAGATGAGATTCATATTTTGAAGTAAAATAGTTAAAATGAGCTAAAATTAGACATTAATTAAGAAAGTTATTTTGTTTCTTTGAGATTTAAAAATAAATAAGTCTACAGTTCTTGTCTTTTTAATGCATAGATTTAAAAAAAATAAAAAAGAAGAACATTCATGTTTTTCATAACATTACAAATTCAGATCTCTACAAAGGAAAGACAGTTCCAAAATGCTATTTTTCACTTGAGTGACAAGTACCAGGCCAGGCAGTTCAGAAAGCAATCCAGAAAGCAAAATGTTGCCTGTGTATAAGAGGCAGTTACTGTTCTTGTTCAAGTCAGCTTTTCAATATCCAAAAAAACTACAATTTTATGTCTGAGATTATACTCATAACTTTAAAGTGTTGGCCCAATTTATATAAATAAACTGAACAAACAAAAAATTTCTACTTTAATATTTCAGATGCTGAATTAGACTCAACCTCTCTTCCAAGGGACGAGTGAAATTATTCTACTGTTAGGACATTCTTCATAGTTTTTATGTTCTAATTAAATCTCCTCTAAATGCATATCCATTTGCTTTCACTCAGATCAAGCAGACTGAATAGCAACACTCTTTAACAATAATGGGCATTTTCTAAGGCACGGTTCTGGATAAGTAAAGAAAGAGAAGACAAAGTATCATATATTCACATTGAGAAGCTTAAGAATAAGTGTGAGCAGTGAATTAGAGGGTAAATATGCTTATGATTGTGAATTATGTGAATCAGTGTAATGCTTCTTTGTCTCTTTGAAAGACTTTCTTCTATTTATTACATTTGGTCTATCAAATCACAAAATAGTCTGTAACCACACAGTATTAATTACTAAGTACCTATTCTGTATGCTAGTGAGACTATGTTTATATTTAACAAGATATCTTAAATTTCATAATGTGCAAAATAATGCAGGTGAAAGCACTGAATTTAGAATAAATGATTTGTTCCTCAGGATACTGGGTCAACTTAGGCAAATCTCTGAATTTCTGAAACTTGATTTCCTATACTATTAGAAGGGCATAATAATTGTTCTCTTTTGTCTGAGATAATGTGGATGAATATTCTTTTCCCAATAAACAAAATCATAAACATCTTTATTATATCTTTATTATTATAATCTTTATGTAATTAAAAACTACATAAAAACAAAAAAATAAGAACAACAACAAAAAGCAAATTAAGTACATCCAGTCAAAAATTTTAAAAATATTTCAATTTACTTGGAGATATACCTCCAAGTACTTCTGTGCATTGTTTGATTAGCTATTTAATCTGCCACATAAAGGGTATCATTGAAAATACAATGAAGAGTTAACTTTAAACATTTTTTTTATAGTTAAAGGAACACACTACTATTAAGATTGCCCAGTATACTTTCCCTCATTCTGAGTACACTTAGCCCATCATTCTTGCCACTTTCTGAAGCAGTTCTGGAAATTATTTTTTAAGAGTGTCTTTACTTAGGCTCTTTTGGTTGCTTTGATGTCTTGAATCCACTCAAAATGTTTCTCTTTCCAGAGTCATTGTGACCGGAAGTCGCACCTTGACAGGAGAAACAGGTAATGAGGAAGAGCCATAATGTTTTTATGAGACTATATTTATATGTAATGGTACTCAACAGAAGCACAATTTGTGAAGTCTCTTATGAAAGAGGTCTTTAAGAACTGCTTCAGAAAGTGGTAAGAAGATGAAATAAAAGTTCAAAGTGAGGCTAAGGATTTTGAGGAAGGAGCAATATCAATATATTGACTATAATTCTTTAAAAATTGGAACATACACTATATACTTTGATCAAACTACATCACTCTTTAGGTTAAATTTCTTTTTAAAATATTAGGACATTTCTCAAAATTATTCCTTCAATATTGGCTATATAATTTTTTGTACCTTCATATTCTCTAGGCAAGCAATGGCAAACCTTATAGAGCATACATGTTTTTGCCACCACTGCTCATACGCTATTATTTAACTTACTCTTGGATATAATAATTTTTTTTTACTTTGAAAAGAAAGAAATCAAAACTTTATCTGAATTTAATAGAATTTTTCCTAATACTTTTGTGTGTGTGACAGTAACCGACTGATTATATTTTTTGAAGTGGGATTTTTATCAGTCAGTGCATTCAAATACACAAAATCTGCTTTTCAAAGTGACAGTGTATGTAGAAAATGCTATAGCTCTTTCACATTCAACAGGATGTCACTTTAAACCCCTTGCAACTCATTCATCACTGGAGACAATCCTACTCATTCCACATGGAGCTTAATACGCCTTCCCTTTCAGCCCAGAAATCCCTGGCATCTACCTCATGTTTACTACTAAAAAATTAAATTAAATAAAGGCATTTAGAAGCATTTTTCTTCCATCAAAAGGTAGGACAAAAGAGAATTGTGCATGACAAGTTGTAATTCAACAGGAATTAAAGTTGATATGTGATAAATCACTGCCGAATGGAATCTTGAATAGAAAACAGTGAAGGATTTATTAGCAGCTCTCAGCTTGTGTATATAATTAGAGGAGGTATCCATCCAAACACTAGCTCTACTAGTTGTCAAACTCAGAAGCTATCTGACACAAGAATATCTGGAGATGATAGATTGTGATTGCATTTTTTCACTTTTAATTCAGTTATTTGGCATCAGTTAGAAAGCAAGAAGAAATGTTTTCAAGATATACTGAGTTTTTCAGGCAAGAATTTCCTAGCAGAATCAAATCAATATTAGTAAACTGTTCAATCTAGATGCCTTCATACTAAGTGAATAGAAATTACAAGACAAAATCTACTGATAGATTTAGCCACTTTCATCTAAAGAACATAGGTAGCATGACTGAAGAGGAATAGCCTTCAAAATTACATTCTTGATTTGTTTCTCAAAGCAGACATGTATAAAATGAAAAATAATCTCTGGTCTTACATTTTTTAACTAAAAAAAAAAAAGAAGAAGAAGAAGATGTGGGATTCTCAATAGTTTGCTTTTCATTATCTACATTCCCATTCAAGATAATACAAATTCCATGGCATTTGTAGCATCAATATCAATAAATGGATCATTAATACTACCAGGACAAAAGCCCTGAATCCTGATTTGCAGGACCAGTTTTTTTGTTTGTTTGTTTGTTTGTTTAGGAGTGTAGTAAAAGCATTACGTTGTATATATCTCATAACAATCTCTAAGGGTGCACAGTCATGGCAAACTAGACATGAATGTTTTCTCATAGGCTAGAGGGACCTTGCACATCTGATTAAAGCTGAGGACCTTGAGATAATAGGAGCATCCAACATCACCTAGGTGGAACCTCAATGTGATCATCTTACTTCCCTTAAAAGGAAGAAAACGAAGATGTTTAAAAGAAAAGGGCACCAAGAATTAACATTGATTTAGGCAGAGGGATCTTAAATCAAGGAGTAGACGTGTTCTCAGGAAGCTACCCCAGGAAAGGAAAAGATGTCCCCTAGATTCTCCATGGCCACTGTGATGCTGCCCAGTGAAACTGATTGTTAGAATTCTCCCTGGAAATATAGGAAAATAATTTTTTGTTATTTGAAACCACTAAATTTTAACAATTTTTAGATGAGCAAGGGGAGAGCAATAAGAGAATAATAATGCATTTGCTTTTTCTTACACTCGGAATCTGTGGGGGACAGTGTTTACAGAGTTTCTTCAAAAGTGTGTTAACAACATTTTACCCAAAGTCTTTCTGCTTCAGAATAAAATTCATATACCATGACATGTGAGCAGAATTCTCTTTATGGCTTAGTGTCCTTCATACCACTTCGGCGACAGTGACCCCCAGGATTCCTAGATCAGAGCCAGTATATTGCTGATACTGAATCGTCCCTGCACTTCATCTGAAACCCAGATCAGAGGTTTCTTCTTTGAAGGACACTTCCCTGATCACCACAACCAAATCGCATCCTGTATTGTTTTCTCATCCATTCTGGTTTTTTTTTTTTTTTTTTTAAATCTTAGCTTTGATATTACATTGCTGTTTATCTACTTTCTTCTTTTCACCAAAAAATGTAACCTCCAGGATAAGTTAAGGTACCTATTGGATTAAATTCTGTATTTACAGGTCTTAGAATAATGTCTATCTTATAATAGGCAAAAAGCAAATACATTTTATTTAATTTTTGAGACAGGGTCTTACTTTGTAGTTCAGGCGGGCCCTGAGCTCAGCCTCAAACTCACAGCAATCTTCCTACCTCTGCCTCCTGAGTGCTGGGACTACAGACATGATCCATGATGAGTGGCACTGTTGTATGTGGTACTGATTGCTGGTGGATGTGAGTCACCATGTCTGACATTATTGTATGTGGTTACCAGTGATTGAACCTGGCCTCTTGTGCTTGCAAGGGAGTTGCTGGAAACATTGAGCCAAATCCCCAGCCCCACAAATACTTCTTATATGAGTTATTTATATATCGATAGCAGTAATATTAGTTATATATAGCACCAAATTTATTTACCTAAAAAACTCTCTTGAAAGCACTTAAGATATTCAGGCAGTTTTGATATGTTATATAAATTAAAAAAAATTAATCTTCATAATAACCTAGGAAGGTAGATACTATTATTATCTAAATTTATAAAATAAGGACCTGAGGAATAGAAAACTTAAACAATTTGACCATAAATCCAGAGCATGAAAATTATGTGCCTCCAGAGTCCATTTTCTTACCTGTCTATCTAGTAGTTGTATCAACCAAACTTAGAGTATTCTTGTAAATTTTATTTCACCTCAGTATAATGTAATTTTTACACTTAAAAAACTTTTCCCCATTGTTTTAAGCTTTAATTTCAAGTAATTGTAGATTCATAAGAAACTGTGGACTCTTCATTGAGTTTCTTCCAATGGCTATATCATCTTACACAATTATAATTTAATGACAAACCAAGAAACTGATATTGGTGTATATAACAGCATTGTGTATATAATGTTTTATGTCATTTGATCATCTGTTCATTCCTATAATCACATCAAGATATAAAATTAAAATACTCCCACAAAGTATTATGCACACTATTCTCACTATCCTTAACCTTGGATATGACTAAACTATTTTCCATCTCTATGATTTTGTCATTTCAAGAACATTATAAAGTGGAATCATGTGTTATGTTACCTTTTAAGATCTGCTTTTCTCATTTAACCTACTGCTCTTGAAATTCATTCAAGCTGCTAAGTGTAGTGATGGTTCACTCCTTTTTATTGCTGAGTTAGATTCTATGTTTCAAATGTAATTTATGATGATCTTTTTCACAATATAAAATTATAAGTCTAACAAAACAGCACATGATTAAACTATATTTCAAAAGGTATATGCAGACTCTTCTAGAAGAAAATCTGCTCTTGTAACAAAGTTGAAATTAACACAGTTCTTGGTAGACATTTAGGCATGTTAATTTGAAAATATGACAGATAACACATTTTAGAAAGCTTAAGGTTAATTTCAAATGAGTTAAGACAATTAATGTTCAGAAATATGTACCTGTTTAAAAATAAAATAATTATCTATCTGCTACTTGTCATGAAATTAAAAATTTATAATTGTGTTTTTTATAACCCTGGATGCTGATTAGAAGAAGTACATGAAAACTGATCCAGGAACACCTAGGTATGTTGTGCAGCAGGTGGTTCAAATCCGCTGTGTCTCGTGCTGGTGATTCCTGCTCATGCTATGCTCTGCTGTTCCGGACTTCTGCACAGTCTAGACAAAGGAAAGATTTCTAGGAAATAGTTCTAAGGATTGTATAGAGTACCGTGATCAGAAAAATTTGAGATAGATCTTTTCTATACTAACCTATATCTAAGCAAGATTCTTTATCAGATATATGAGGGTTGATTGAAATCAGCCTTTCTACTCTTGTTTTTGTCAGATTCCGCATTACAATATCATCAGCTTTTCAACCTCTAGATTCCCACACAGATTCTCCACTACCATGGATGAAGCCATACTTCTTAATGAGTTGACTGGTTAAAGGTCATAGCTGGGAAATGGTGGAGGATTGTGATCAGTTACCTTGGACTTCAGGTTCTCGTGTCTCAGTTCATTCCTTTTACTCTAAACTGAAAACCTCTCAAAAGATGCCTGCCCTGCAGAGAAGAAGGAACCCTTCTCCACTGTGAAATTCCTCAAAAAGCTAGGATTGGAGGTCCCATTTGACCCAGCCATTGCTTTGCTAGATATATACACACAAGAATTAAAAGATTCATATCACAGTGACATATGTGCACCTATGTTTATAGCAGCTCAGTTTGTGATTCTTAAATCTTGGAAACAACCCAAGTGTCCATCAACTGGAGACTAGATAAGAAAGCTGTGGTTCTTCTACACAATGGAGTATTACTCTACCATAAAGATGATGAGTTTGTATCATTTATACTTAAATGGATGTACCTTGAGAACATTCTCATACATGAAATAAATAGGTCACAGATGTGTAAATATTGTATCTTTTCTGTGGTATGAGAAAATAAATATGTAAATGAGTTCTAGAATGTATGTTATATATTGTGAAATAGAAGATACTCAAAGTGAAATGGGGTGAATGGGGAAAAATAATGAGATTCTAACAAAAAAGAAAGGAAACAAAGTTCAAGTATATAGGGGGTGGGGTGGTAGGGTGCATAGGGCTATAGGAAAAAATGAGAATTAAGGTGTGTCATATACCGGTACAAATTCTCATTGTTGAATGCAATCATGATGTGTATATGTAATGTACCAATAAAGATTTCAATTAAAAAAAAAAGATGCCTGCAGCTCCAGAGATTTCTCTCAGTTCCTTCCAAAGCCATGGAGCTGGGGTGCTTCCACAAACAGGACTAACAGAGAAAAGTACTTACACAAGTCTAAGTTTCAATTTACTGATTCTTAAGAATAAGGTAAACATTTTTCACTATCATATCTTAAGTCTCATTTAGGTTCCTAATACTCTTCTGGCTTACAGGCCATATTAACCTATAAATTTGATTTAACATAATTTGTAAGATATAACTTCTGATGCATAAATAGTTCAATTTTCTAAGTAATATTAATTGTTTCTGTTATTATGCATATATACCAAAATTAAATTACAATCTTATTCAATTGAATAGTAGTATGTTAATAAAATATTTAACAAAGATTTCCAGTTCAAGAGGGTTTATAAGCACATACATGCATCTTCTTTTTCTTCCAAGACCTTATAAATATGAAATGAGAATAGAAGAAGGAAAATAAACCCCAGAAGCATCAAAAATAATAAGAGAAGTCTGAGAATAAAAGCATCTCAACACAGTTAAAAATGAAAAAAAAGTTAGTTGGAAGCCTAATAATAGATGAAAAATGGAGGATGATTAATAATATATGGTAGCCAGAATAATGCAGAAAAGGAGCTTCAGTAAAGGTCTTCAGAAAAATTTCCATGTCATTTCTCACATTCCTAGATTATGGGACAAGAAACAGGCCATCAGCAGCAAGTGCCTGGGGATCTTTTCTCTGGAACCAGATGTTCCAGGACTTTCTTTTCCATACCAGAGCCATATCATTGACATCTACTCCTCGCCTACTGTTTTCTCTAAACAACATCTAGAAAAACTTCACTAAACACAACCAGAGACAGAGAAGTAGAGCTCTTATTGTTGTCATAGACACCCAAGAGAAAAATTATGAATCTGTAATATAGGGGTAAGTAGTTTGATGTTTAGATTTCTATCTCCTTGCTTGTTTGTGGTAAGAGCACCCACCTGTGCATATGAATTCCCCTATCTGCCTTTATTGGAGGTGTGACTTGACAGAAGCACACAGGCACTTGCATCAGGCTGGCAGTGTGAGAATTCTAGGAATATCAGCATAACCCCGTTTTTGTACAGTATACAAATGAATATCAAAGTTTCGCCAGAAGGATGAAGGAGAAAGATGTACATAAACCAACTAAGGGAAAAAATGATGAACTTGGGAACAAGGATAAATTTTTGTTTTATCTGGAAAACAACTTAAAAAAAACAAGTCCTTGTTACTGCCATCAAGGGAAAAAACAAGGCTTTGAAATTCAATTTGTCACAGATTACATTAATAAAACCAAATGGAAGCTTTCCTAATTACCAACAAAATAAATTTCTAAAATTGTGATAAAAATATGAATGTGGCAAACTATTATAGACCCATTAAATATATACATTACATAAAACAGGAAAAATGTACATGCTAAAAGTTTCCTTTCTTGTTCTCTATTTGTCTTTCCATGTAGGGTTCCCAGTTAAGCCTTTAGAATGACAGAATAAAATTATCTTTTCTCTCTCATATTTTTTAATCTCTTCCTTTCTTTTATTTGAAAAGTTTTATGACACAGAACCTTCTTTATTCCATATATATGTGTGTGTATATATGCATAAATGTATATTATATAAGCATGATTATATACACAGTATACATTTATGCATATTTGCATTGGCATGTATGAATGCTATTTTTTTGCTCTCTAGAGATAGAGAATTATGGGAGATTGTATTCAAGGACAATCAGTTGTAGACAACTAATCTTTCAACTTTTTAGATAGTTTCGTATGGTGCAAGTGACTATCAAACTCTTAAGAGTGGAGACTTATTTCTCCTTGTTTATTAACTTTTGTCCATCTTGGTAGACAGAGCTGGAGAGAAAATTTATAGATGTATGTGCCACTTTTAGGGAAATGAGGAGAAGATCTTTTCTTCCATCTAGTTCATCACTGTTACCCTCAAATCAAAATAATGTTTGGACAAAAGTAGCATATATTTGGCTTGGCATATTCTGCTATCTTTTGAGAGAAATATAAGGATACCACCATTTTTAACTTAAATGGTTGGAAACAAAATGATAATCTTCAAACTAAGTGGAACATAATGTATGAATTTTTAAGAACTTGAAAATGCCACATGTAGTGGCACACATCTGTCATCTTAGCACTTAAGAGGGAGCCTGAGGCAGGGAGACTGCCACAAGTTCAGTGCCAGCCTGTGCTAGATAATGAGTTCAGCCTGAGCCTGAAATACATAGTGAGAACTTATCTCAAACATTAAATTAAATTAAATTAAATTAAAAACCATAACATGTAAAAATTAAGAAGAGGGAGGAAATAAGAGGTAAGATACAATACAAGTTAAATTATTTCATTATACAGCAGGGAAGTTTTATGGTAAATTAAGAAAGACCAAGTTAAACTTATACTTTAAAATTATTCCAGTAAATATAACAAAATTTGAGGACTGATATAAAGAATATGGTGTGAATTGAAGCACTTTACATGATCTTGTATGATTCATATTTTTACTCTGAACATATTTTTAAAAAGGAATGAAAGTTTAGGTATATAGAGTGGGGATTTTGCAGGGTGGATAACGGAATGGGAAAAACTGAGTATTAAGTTGGGTTATACACTGGTACAAATTCTCAATGTTGAATTCAATGATGATGTGTATATATAATGCACAAACAAAAAAATTTTAAAAAGATTTTAATAAAACACACACACAATTTTAACAGGTATATCTGAAACAATACAAAATATTCAATTAAACTAGTTACACTTAACATAATTTGTCAGAAAGTCTACTAATGTGACGTCTTCTTACTAAATGTATCATTGAGAATCGAAAATAATAAATTCATAAATTGTGTGGCCATAGCTTACAGCTATGTCTTTATTGTGCATTATGTAGTTTAATGAATATTTCCTGGTGTTTGCATGATACTTCTGTTGCATTTAATTAAAGTATGCTATTAAAAATAAATGCTTGCTCAATGAAGAGAGTAAAACAAAAACCATAAAAGTCATTTTTAATGTAATGATCAGTTAATTTAAACCACTATTTTACTTAACATGCATTTAATTTCTAAGAAATTTTTCTCAAGAGGAACTTGACATTTTATAATACTTTATTCAAAAGCTCATATTTAAATAAAATTCATAATTTGACGGTATAAGTTACTCTAGATGAAAATGTTCATTTATTGTAGTATTTAGACTTTTTGCTATGAATTTCTGAAAGAGAAATATTAGCTATAGAAATAGAAGAGCAATATTTGATTCCCCGGTAACCACATACCGTACTGGGCATGGAGACTCACGCCCAACAGCAACCAGTACCACATACCACAGTGCCGGGCGTGGTGGCTCACACCTGTAATCCCAGCACTCGGGAGGCAGAGGCAGGAGGATTGCTGTGATGTGAGTTTGAGGCTGAGCTCAGGGCCAGCCTGAACCACAAAGCGAGACCCTGTCTCAAAAAAAAAAAAAAAAAAAAAAAAAAAAAAAAAAAAAAAAAAAAAAAAAAAAAAAAAAAAAAAAAAAAAAA